>JAKSZP010011955.1:0-177548 GCA_022478985.1 Massospora cicadina
TGACTACAGTTTTTTACTTGGCGACCCCTGTAGTGAGCACCAAATTGTCGAAATCCAGCAAGGGTTATGCCACTGGTGCTAAGTGCCGCTGGATCCCACAATGGAATATTTAAAATAAATAGTAGACTCTTAAGAAAACTAAGTTTTTACTTTTTGTTTTTATTTGTGCAGGGCAAACCAGAATAAAGCCCTTTCATTGATCCTAGTATTTCATATTTAAACTAGTTCAAATCCTGAGGCCATGGGTATTTGGGGATAAAGTATTATAAAGCTGAGTCATCCAAATTAGGAAATATAGGCTTTTAGCCTATCAGATCGAGGATAAATGTTTTGTGGCAAAACTGACCTGTGTGGTAATGATTTGATAAATTTTATCCAATCACCAGCGGGTAAAATCTTCTCACCTCGGAGGTGATCAGACCCATGTGGTAATGATTTGTTAATTTGCACCCAATCATTGATGGGTAAAATCTTCTCACCTCAGAGGTGATCAGACCCATGCAATAACAAACATCTCAAATTTGGCTGAGAAATTGGAGCAATCCTATCATCAGTTTTTACCTTATTAAGCCAATTTTGGTTATAAATGATAGTTTCCCAATAGATAAAATTCCACTGAGAATCTGCCAAGGTCTTTTCGCCATTGGTACTCATATCATTGATAAACACAATATTATTCAAAGATCAGACTCCAACATTCTTTTTCAAAAGTTGAGAAGGAGAATGTCTGACACCAACTATCCCCAAACCCACCATTGCATCAAATTATTCAGTTGTGCACTTGCTCTCATCACTTTCGCTGAGCATCAACTTGCTCAATATGTTGAGACGATGGACACCACTGGCCTCATTACTGAAGAAAACCCACAATTATACCTCCTTATGCCACATGTCGCTGATGCTCCTACCCTGATGTTGTCTGACATGGTCTGCCAGGTAAAGTGGGTGCAAGACAAAAATTTGCTCAAAGCTTCCCTCCCTTCTGATATGGCAAGCTAGGCTGTTAGCTGAGGTGCCATATTAGGAATTTTTTTATTAAGAAAATCACTTTATTTGGCTCTTTCGCATATAAAGATGTGTGGCGGCTTTTTTTGGTTGGCCACTAGTGCTAAAAAAAGAAATTGAGTGGATGAGACACACAAAACAAAAACACAACCAAATAAATGGGAAAGCAAAGAAACATGTATATGATCATGGAAGAAGAGAGAGGGATTAAGGGGATTAGGCGTAGCAGTGTCTTCCTCATCCCAGAGCAAATCCTGGGTTAAGGCAGAGAACAAGGTCATAGGGGCATTAGAAGTATGCAGTTCAATAAGCCCAATGAGTGGATGTCAAAAAAGTTACCCACGGCAATAATGCTGCTGATATGGTCCACAAAGGATGCTTTGTATTAAATGAGGGCATTGAGAGAGTTTAGCGAAATTGTATTTTGTTTCAGGTATCTAGAGCTGGGATGCCGCGCTACCACGCAACATTTTGGATCAACTTTGACTTATTTATATTATATAATATTTTCACACTTATACAACTAGACTATGGTCAAGGGGATAATGGGAGGAGGGTTACCTCTGCAAGCAACACCACTGACTTAATGACAGCTATGTGGAGGAATTAAAATTGGGCGTGGCAGCAGCTTCAACAGTGAGCTTATGATTACTATGTAATAAAGCGGAGTTTTTCTGAGGGGCATAGAAACAGTGGGGATTGAGCATTGTAATTTGTGTTTAGGAAATGCTCAAGGTAGAGATCATAAAATTTGATGAACTCACTCAATTTAGAAACCTCAGCCAATAAGCCCTAAGATTTTTAACTATCTCAATTGGGACATCAGCATATAATTAAGGCTGAGATGGCTAATGGACGGAAACTTGGGATTAAACTTTAGTCTAATCCACTTCCTGATTGGCCTGAGTGGTTGCAGTTCTGGACTGAAGAGATGCCTGATTGACTATCTCAGGAAACTCTGCAGCAGCAGTATTTATATGACGGGGGCAAGATTGTACCCCCAGACAGAAAATGCCACAGCATTGGTTACAAGTTGGGTGACTGCGGAGGTGGGCTTGGATCCAATGGAAGCTGCAATGGAAGGGCATTTGCGTTTCAAGCAATCTATCTTGAAACAAGATGGACAGATAATTCGCTCAACCTCAAAATGTGCCAAAATTTATTTTTTTGGGCATAAGGGACATCAAAGTGAGGGGGAAACAACACGGAAATACAGTTAGAGCTAAGGCGTATTGTGGCAATTACCAAAATCCCTGCTAAACGTCTAAACCCATCTGGGACCTTTAATTGAAGAGTGTGGTCAGAGCCATAGGTGGCTAAATTATCCATTAGTTCCTAATGGAGCACATTGAGGAAGTGGGTGGGCAAACCAGAATATTGAAACACCATTATGAAATTTGCTTTGATCCTGTTGTGAGTTGTGGGGAGAGTGGTGCCTTGTAATACAAGGGGCACAGTTGCCACAGTAGCAACATCATTTCACAGGTAAAGCCCATATTGAAATACCACTTGTAAAGGCGGAAGTCAAATAATGTTGGTGTGGTCCATCATTAATTAGGCAAAATAATGATTGCTATGTCTGCATATGGGAATAATTTCCCATAAACAAACCAAAAACTACTATATATGTTGGTCCAGGGGAGCATCAGAGGGCTTTGAGACAATTTATAATTATGGGAAATATGATGGTTGATATCCTTGGGAGGAACAATTTGACAAAGATTTGGGAGGAATGGATAGTCCAAGCGCATATGTATAATAAACAGAAAACGTTAAGAGGAGTTGTTCAACGCCATACACTGGAGCAGCTGGTGGATACAGGGCCGTTGAAGTTGATTTGTGCCTTAGAAGAGTAGGTTTTTGTCACTTTTTAACTTTTAAAACTTTGCTCAGAAAGTTATGCTGAGAAGAACAAAATTTTCTAGAACAATTATAATCCTTTTGAATAACAGACACTAATAGAAAATAACTATACTAAATGTATTTTTTTAGCAAAAAGAAAGCAACAGATCTGTACACTCACATACCGCCTAACAATTATCCTTGTCACCATCAGCCTCCTTTGATGCCTCCCACAACAACCACCAATGGATCGCATGGTTCATAAAATTTGTCTACATTGCTTGACAAAATTAGCTTCCCAGCTACCATGACTTCTTTTGAATGTGAACAGGTTTAGACTCAGTTAGAGAGGCGTTAGCAACAACTTTTTTAATGATCCACCCTCAGTAGAAGGAGAGACTTCTGGGGATGACTTGATAGACTAACAAGTACTTAAAGCCCACAGGCAGTATGACAAGGAGGCAGAATAGCTGAATGATGATTAAGGTGGATGCGCTCCTGAGAAAGCAGGAGAAGACCATGCAACCACATTTGCTGGTGATCCAAGATAACAAAGAATAAGCAAAAATGGAGTACATATTAGGATGGATGACAAGAAGGCAGATGCGCCCATGACGGAAAGAAAAGATGAAAACAGCTCCAGACAAACAATCAAGAAGTGTTTTCATGATGTGGTAGACTACAGTAAAGAACGTAGAAAAGGAATAAGAGGTTTGATGCAGCCATTCAACAGCCTCTCAGCGGAAATCTACTCCAGGACAAGGCTCAACTATAAAAAGAAGTAAACCATGTTACAAATAATGGAATCTATGGTTAATATCTCCAGATAAACATTTTCTATGATCTGAAATGTAGAAGACACCATGGTTTGCATACATTATAAAATAATTCTTTTGAAAATTTACACCTAATGAGAAAAATTATCATGTGCGTGATGGTCTCCCTGTCTGACTGAGAAATACCCGTCATACAAAACGCAAGAGTTGCCAAATCAATCTTTAATATAAGCTTTTACCAGCGGCTGATATCAGTATTATTAGATGAGCTTAGGCCTGAGAAGATAAACCAGTAGTGAGACTTTTATGGTTTAATATAGATCAAAGAGAAATTTCCCTGAGACTGGGCGGTAGTGAAACTCTATAGATAATAAAGAGAGATTTTATAAAAACATATATTGTTTACTTAATCTTGTACTTTAACAAGGGACAGCAATTGTCATATTGCCATTTGATTGCACTAGTGTTATCCAGATCCTGTGCAACCTGCATTAAAATGTACACATTTATTGACTGTTATCCAACAGAAAAATGATATTTTTTAAAAATTTGGCTGTTGTTTTTGCCTGTAAGCATTTTTACGTTTATTTCAGGAGAACAAATTTTATGTCATCATTGAAAAAGTCTCTTCTCAATGGCTCTACAATATCAAAAACCCTGAAGCACGTTTAGCTTGGTGAGCACTGAAGCTTCAGGTATATGAATACAAAGTTATACAATGATTGAATTCTTCTGATCAAAATGCAGATGCACTATATATGTTACCTATTGTTTGAGCCTTGTCTCCTTTTGTAGACCAAATGTTTTAGAAGATGAAGGCCCGCTGCTTTAATGATGAGCAACTTTCCATTTGGCACACCTTGGACCAAATATTTAAGATCGTGGAAATTTAGACTGTTACAAACTATAAAATCAGAAATGATGGCCAAAGACGCCTGTACCCAGACTGATCCAAATGCTTATTATTTGTATTGCAAGCCCATTGGATTGGTGGTCGTGGTAGGGTTGAACAAGTTGCTGAAGCATTATCAACATGAATTTCACTGGGAGTCTATGTAATCGATATTCAGGATATTTTTGTGAAGTGTCAAAAATTATATCTGTAAATGCCCACATGGCCTCTAATTCTTATTGATTAGATAAGCCTAAATGGGATTGGCACATGATCTCGCTCACTGCTATCAGGCTCTTACCTGTCAGACATTTTAACCAATACATTATTGTGGCCATCTTTCACTTGACTAAGTGGATTGAGGCTAAGCCAAACGAAATGTCAGAGCAGTCACTAATGATAAGTTCATTATGTAATACATTATCCACTAGCATGTGTGCCCGCAGGTTGTCTTAACATATAATGCTACCAATTTTTTCTCTATATTACCAAAACTAAATGAGCTCAGGGAAATTCTAAGGTTCTAGCTACCATTTACCATTATGAGACTAATAAGACTTTTGAGAGGGTAATGGAACACTAGGGCAATCCTCAATATGTTTACCAACTTTCGCCTTCTCAATAAACCCTCTTCTTTTGACCAAAAATATTCACCTAAAATATTAGCTCCCATATTGAAATGAGTTTTTGCATGTAAACTACTATATAATTGACAGACCACTTTTTCTTTTTTATGCACTTTATAATAGAAGATGAGGAAGGATCCAACCAACAGATACTTTGATAATTGGTTTTTGAATGGATTACACTTCAAATTGAAGCCAATGGAGCGGCCTTAACTCAAAAATTATTGAATAGTCCAGTATGACTAATACAGAGGAATTCTACACACGTTTAAGAAGGTGATCAGGTATTATTATTTTTTTAGTACTAGATGGTCCCAACCTGAGTGATCAGGTATTATAGTGCATACAAATGGGTTTATAAGAACATATAATATGTCAACATTATAATAAAGAGATAATTGTGATTTTAGAGCAATTGGCACTCATTTTGTAAACCACAAATCACTCATCTGATGGATAATTATTAATAGGGTTCAGTTAAGTTTTAAACCCAACTACAGCAGTCAGCCTCCCGCCTAAGATAGTTATCTAAAGTTAGAATCAAGTTAATGGAAGATGTGCTGCAAAATTGTTAACCCTTTGAGTTAAAAAACTTTTCATTACTTTTTGCAGTATCAATTGGATGTACTTGTGACAAGTGTGCTTACTTAATCAAAAATGTGTAACAATGTCTGCTCTCCAATTCAATCCCTCCTGTCATTCCAGAGTTGTTGTTCTTTGTTCCTCATTTTTTAGAAGTCTCTTCCTAATAGTAGGTAATATTATACCTATTTTACACTTTGTGCTCACTGTCAATTGCACTTCTAGAACCAGGACATCATGTTCTAAGGCTAGTTAGTTGACTAAAAATACTTCTTTGTATTATCCTAATAATGTATCTCCTTCTACTCATGTTAGTTTTATTATTCAAAAGTCATTACTGATGTAGAGCATACTAAAACATGAGACATAGAAAATTATAGTTGCTTAGCTATTCTTTACAATGTTCAGAGAATTGTGACCTTGTCAGGGGACATATTACCAATGGTCAGAGAAGAATAAGAAGTTTAAAGATTAAATATCCCTGGTCATTAGTGTCCATATGACACTCACTACTGGCGAAATTATTATTAATGTTCCATAATGCAAAATAGCTATGTCTTCCACATTAAGAAAGACCGAGGCAGAACAGGTGGGCTCTGAAACCTAGACCCACAAAACTCTTTCTTCAGAACATTAGTAAACGGAATTTTAAATCTTTGCTAAAGAAGTTAGTTTTGCTAAGATGGAGTAATTCAAGAACGATTTTTATTCCATAAAATAAATTCATGGAAGTCTCAGTAACATTAAGGGCTTTTTTCTATGGTTTAGATTTATTCAAGGTACGCCGACCAGGGGACAGACAGTACCAATCACAACACTCAAAACGGCAAAACAAACTACTAACCAGGTGGGAAGCAGAAACTGCTTAACCCACCATGGCAGAGGGTGAGGAGGGGTTGGGGGGTTGGTTTTCAGAAAGACCCACCTCGATCAAGGGGTGTTGGTTACAGTACCGGATCAGAGCAGAGAGCCAGGGCGTTGGGGCATCTGCATAGTGGGGGCTGAGGTCAGTGCGTAGTAGGAGTTTTCCAATTCTGCATCAAGATAATGATGGGAAAGTGTTTCAACAATAGCTGCGAGGAGAACTTCAGCTTCTTTGCGGGCTTCAGGAAGTTGGGTGAAAAGGGAGATACTGTGGCAGGTGATTTTGGCTGAGGGGTTGAATGCAGCAAGCGTTGCGACATTCATAACAGCAATTTCAGCATCATCAAATAGTTTTGAGATGTCACTGCAGGGAGATTCAGGGAAGTTGGGGGGAAGAAGATGGTGGGCAGGCCATGCTGGAGCTGAGCCACTGACTGGGCCACCGCAGTGCGTATTTTTGGGCTATGAGGAGAGGCCACTGCAGCTAAGGCGAGCTGGTGGTCACTTTGGAAGGGGGCTGTATTGGGTAGAGGAGCAAAATGGCGAGGGGTAGGGGTTTCATCAAAGTTGGGAAGGAAAAAATTCTGCCCGACCATAATTGCCATGGCAGAGAGGTTGACCTGTATGCTTACTAGTGAGGACATTACCTGATTAGTCAGTTTCAGCCAATAGATCCCATGGATTTTGGTTCACTGGAATAGTGGCGTTTAAATTTGAGTGGGTAGGATTGGGCGAATGGGCAGCTGCTTGGGTGCGAATGGTGGTCCAAGCATTGCTCTGATTGGCTGGTGTAAATTTAGGTGGGAGAGTGAGGATGGAGGTTTTGGGGGGGCTGATTTTCCATGTGGGCCCACTGAACGAGATTGGAGGGTGGGAGGGGGCAGTGAAGCGCCCCATACTGAACCTCCAGAGGGGGCTCAGAAGCCGCAGCAGCGGATTTGGCCTTAGGGCATGCTCTTTTTGCATGGTCGAGGCCAAAGCAGAGAGAACAAATCTGCCTACCATTATTGACCTGAGCCCAAAAGAAATGATCAGGCGCTGCAGCCACCCTAGCGCGGGGTGGAATTTGTTGGGCTATGGTAGGGTGGTGTGGTATGATGGTGGCTGTTGCACGAGGAGCAGCAAGGTGTTCTGCACCAGATGGAATGGCGAAGATGAGGTTGGGCTGAGTGCCATAAGCCATGAGCCCCGCGACCAACTGGTCATACAAAACCTGGGGTGGAAGGTGGGATGGGAGATTTGCAAAGGATACCACTAGTGTGGTGTCTGAAGGGAGGCGAGTACGGGTTGTGGGAATGGGGTTTTTTTTTATAAATTAGAGGAGTTTGTGCTGCCGCTTCAGCATCCTCCTCAGATTGGAACCCAACGTCAAAGTAGCCCCTAAAAGGGCGGAAGTCTATAAAGCCAGCTGGCGCAAAGGCTGTAGTGGCTAGGTCAATAATTGCCTTATCAGCATATGGGAACAAACGCCCATAGTCCACTCTGAGGCAATAGCGAATAGCAGAGCGAGGGAGGGCGAGAGGATGGGGGCGAGAAGGGTGGACGCGCGCCAGGTGGAGCGCTAAGTCCCGTGGGGGACAAAACGGTTGGAAGCAGTGGGCGGGCTGTTTGAGCCCGTCCAAACGCGCTTGCCTGCAGGGCGGAAAACGCTAGGTGGGGGTGCACTGCTGCCCCACACTAGGGTGGCAGGCGGCAGAGCCAAGGACATCAAAGAATAGGTTTGGGCAGATGGCTGTGGATAAATAAACTTAAATTTAAAATCGCTCAAAAGTGAATTTGAGCGGTTAAGGAAGCTTTTTTCTATGTTTTAGAGAAAACATCAACCTTAATGCTAAAAATTGAAAACCTACAGTAAATGGTTATATGATGCCAGCATCCTGAAGTGTCCCTGGGAACATTTCTTTTTTTTAGTACTAGATGGTCCCAACCTGGGAACATTTCTTAAGCGTTAATATTATTTATATATAAACCAACCAGATAAATGTTGTAAAAGGGACTTTGTATTACAATATATTTTAAAATTTATAAAAAGGTTAATTATTTTTAAAAATGCTAAAAAAATCTTTATTTGAGGGTAAACTTATATCTGCACTTAGGACTCTCAATGAGCCAGTGAAAAATGGATGATTATAATTTTGATAACCAAGTGTGTGTCTCTTTCAGATGCAAAATGTTAGATTTGATAAATTAAAGGTATAAATCCTTTTTTACTAAGCTGGTAATATGATCATCATGTAGAAAGAAGCTAAATTTGATTAAGAAAACGAGTCTACCTTGATAGCAAATTAATAATTCATCTATATACTAAGAATACTTGTCAACTTTAATGATGTTTGATATGATAAAAGAATGACAAAAAGAAAAATTTATGATATATCTGAGAATGTTAACTTCTGAAATCTGGCTACTCTTGACAATGAGTACCAGATATAGGCTTCTAGTTGTGTAGCTCGCTTTTAGCTCTCCAGTTAACTGCACAGGTTTTTTAATGTGAATTGTATGAATTGTTAATAATTAATTAAATTGGAAAGTATTAGTATGGAGACTATTACTATAGTTTGAATTCTTACAGCCAAGGTGAATATTAGGTCTAACTGTCATGGTTAAATGACAAGATAGTGGGCACCAAACCCAAAGATAAGGCTGGGCGGCAGAAGGCCCAGAAGGTAAAGCTTCAGGTCTCTCTGACCTCAAGCACACAGTAGACCAACCCTGGGTACAAGCCAAATATGCCTAGGTTGGTACTAGTGAGGTGCCTAACGACCAGCCCCTTGCGTCAGCCTAGGCGTTAAAATGGACAGTCTATTCAACTAACAAGGATGACTCAATTTGGTTGATTAAGGAATGGGGTTTTGAAATCTGTTCCATTTATGAAAGTATGCATTCAGGTCATATACAACTTCAATTGATTACTCAAGTGAAGTCAGTATAGGTTTATTCTACCAATTCAGATGGGAGTGTTTGCCTATTGGCGAATTGGTGCTTGTGACCGCTTTGGCAGACCCTGAATTACCCCAACAAAGCTTAAATTTGACTTTTATGACCAACGTTCCTTGTGGGTCAACTTCTCACAATAAACCTTTCCCGTTTTTATTTGTTATCTCGAATGATCCTGTGCGCAGACCTCTTTGAGGAGGTCTTGCACTATGTTAACCATTCCATTTTAAATATGATTAGGTTATCCCATTGTGCACCGTTGGTTTGCCCAGGTTCCCTCCAACCTGGGATGCATACCCCTTCTCCCCTTGTGCACCGCGTCACTTTTGGTTAATTTCTTATTACAATTGCATTTATCTACTTAAGTTATTATTGCTCCAGCACCCTCTGCTGGGCCTTATTATTTTTTGTTCTAACGGCTAGTTCCCTTGAGTTGGGCCTGTGCATCAAGCACTACCACGCTGGGAACAGGAGAGTTATAGACACTCTCCTTACACTAACGCAAAACAGGTGCTTTTCCTTATTAATCTTTAAAGGTGTGACAGTCAAGACACTGCCTGACCACCATAGTCCTGACCCCCCTAAGGCGGGGATTGGGGCTCTTAGTAATATCAATAATAATAATAAATTTGTAGGGACTCTCTTTCTGCTTGGCATAACTTTCTGAGCAAATCTTTTAGAAAAAAAATCTTGATCGCCCACAACAGTTTTGCGCCAATGACCTCAGATTCCCCACCAGCTGCCCCAGTGTGAAGCAGCGGCGAAACTCACCCCACCATTTTCTTTCTGACAGGAAAACATACTTGGACTGGCTCTCCTAGTCATAACAAACCCCTGGGACAATTCGTTCCTCCCAAGGATCTTGACGCCCACCTCATTTGTACCCAAGCAGTGCCTCATTCCCACCTGGTGCTCCCCAAAGCAACATGCATTTCAGCCCTAGGGTCAATTATGGGAAAATTTTCCCCTACTGCAACCAAGACATTATTGAAATGGATCAGGCGGTGATGACACCAACCAGTTTTATTGACTTATGCCCCTATAAGGGGTATTTTGATCTTGGCTTTACCTGTGAAGCCAACTCCGCCACTGTGGCAATTGTGCCCCTGGTTTTCCAGGGCGCCCCTATCCCCACAATTCAGACCTGGCTCCCAGTGGATACCACTTTGGTGGTTCAATTTTCTGGTTTTCCCACCCACCTCTCCCTGAGGTGCTCCACCAGGAGCTGATGGACGGTTTAGCAGCCTATGGCTCCAACCCCATCTTACAATTTGTGGCTTCAAATGGGGCCACATGACTCACTGGGCCTCAGGTGTATGCCACGATCAGCCCTGTATTAGCAAAACTGCCATTTTAATTCCCCCTCACGCCATCATCCCCTCTGCCCCTGACCATCCATTTTGGGCCTGCATCGAGGGCGGGTGGATAATCTGTCCATCCTGTTTCAAGTTCTGCCACTCAAAATGTAAGTGCCCATCCTTATCTGCTTCCAACGGCTCTAGTTTTCATCAGCCAGCTTCCAATCTGCTGCCCACCCTGCACCAGCTTCAGTATGTGGTACAATCCTACCTTCCACTACCCCAAAGCCTGTTGATAAAGCCGCACCCACAACCATTAATCAGCCTCCTCCTCGCCCTAGTGCCACAAACACTCCCTCCAATCAAGAACTGGATTGGACCCCAGTTCGCTCCCATGCATCCTCCAATGAACCATCCAAACCTCAGGCATATGCTGAATCCTCAATTCAAATTTAACCAAAATCCTTGGGATCTATTGGTTGAAATTGATGAGTCCAGGAATATTATTGAAGACTGAACTATCCAACTCGAGCAATTTGTGTATGCTGACCACAACGCTGCACTACCCCCTTGTTTATACGCCCCCCAGCAAAACACCAAAATGTTCCGTGCTGACCACCAGATGGCTGTTGAAGCATCAGCTAAGCCAGAATGTCATCCTCTCCACAAAGCTGCTGCCAAATCAGTGGCGATGCTCACAGGAGGAATCAATCCTCCCATTATCCCCTCCACCACCAATATGCTCCAAAAATATGTTGATTGAATCTCATAAAGCCGCCAATGACGCCATCCAGCACACGGCAATGGTAGCACAGAATCCCAAATCTAAGATCACCTACACCAATATCGCCACATTTTTAAAGCTCCCTGACGCACACATGAAAGCTGAAACAGCTTTGATCAATTAAACCGAATCTCTTTTTTCCAACTGCTGTCTTCCTGCTACCCTGATCATCAAAAAATTTCTCTCTGCATCCTGATGACACCTCAACGCCTTTACTCACCACTGTAGCCCGTGCCCTGCTTTGGGGTGAAGAAGAGCTGAGGATGAGACCCCTGATCCGCCTCCCCTTCCACCATGATGGGATAAATGGTTCCCACTGTCCCACCTGGTTGGTTGTGTTCGCGTTTTGCTTGTTGTTTGCTCATTTTGGACAGTTCATTCGTTTTTTTCAGTGAGGCTTTATTTGTTAGCTTTTTTTGTTTTGGTAATGTCCATCCTCTGGTTGGCTTACCTTAGTTAATTAAAAAAATCGTAGAGTTTGAGGGCAACGACCCTCATAAATGGCATTATGACAAATCAGATGCTGACAAATTGATTAAACTTAGAGCGGAGGTGGCAAGGGCCAACATAAATGGCAACCAGGCCAATCAAAGGCCGCCAACTTAAAACCCACTGAAATGAGAAATAATGAGGATAACAGTAAAGGGCATCCCAGAAAATCAGGGGCTGCCAAGATTAATTATGCCAAAAGTGGTAATAATGAGAACCATGGCAAAGGGCAGCTCAGCAAATCAGGAGTTGCAAAGCCAAATACACTGCTAGTCAAGACTATTGAGAGAAATGGCAAAGGGCGGCCCTGCAAATCAGGGGCTGCCAAGCTGAATTACGCCAAAATTGGAAGTATTGAGAGTTGAGGGAAGCAGCAGCATAGTGAATCTGAAGTCACCAGAAAACTTTTAATGAATTTTAATTTAAAAGTTTGCATTGAAGGTTGACACGGAAATGCCAAGCTCTGATTCATCACTGACAAACAAAATAAATGCAGAAAAGTTTCCAAAACGCCTGGGGTACCTAATGAACGGTTTATAATGGGCCCAGATGGGGATATCGAAGGCTGAGATTCTTGAAATAGGCCTGCAGACAGCCCGCCACCCACAGACTCCATAAAACAAAATCCCCCAATATTTCTATTTTCTAACATAAATACAACAAGATGAGGGTGTTTGAGACGACTTTTCTTCTAGTATATTAAATAAAAACCTCAAAATTGAAAATAAAATTTAAAATATTGAAATTATTTATTAAGATTTTGGAGAAAATTCTGGACTTTGAGCGATAAATGGACCATTTTTCAGACTTTGACAGAGCAGTCTCCTCTCTGTAGCCCTCTATGGTGGACAGACTAGTCTCCTCAGCGTTAGCATTGTCCTTACCATATTCCATGGATATATCAATAAACGCTCAAAAAGCCAATGAATGAAGGACCTGAACACAGTTGCACTCTCCTGTTTTTGGGCTCTCACTTGAGCCCTCTTGCACAACTGTTTTGTTGCAATGTGGAAGGACCCCATTCATCAGATTAGACAAATTTCTTTTAATCTCATTTTTCTTCAATGGGATGGAATGGGAAAACCATATGAGAGAGCCCTATCTACTTGGTATGAGCACACAACCACTCTACTGATAGTTATCTTTTCCATCTTGTTCCTGCTAAGGGAAGCCGCTCACCTCCTCCCATCCCAAGGGAACTCTGTTGCTTATGTCCAACACAATGACGCCACATCTGAGTTTAGACAAGCACTGACCCCAGAGGAGTTGAGTGTATTGCATGGAACCTTTTCTCACATCAGATTGCAGGCCAGCCTCACCATGGCCACTGGGGAACAACGGCAGCATCTCTCCAGATCTCCCAGGTGATAGAGAGCCTACAAAAGGACCTCTTTAATTGGCTCACTGAGATCTTGGAAACACAGCTGGCCCTTCCAACCTCTCTGGAGGAATTCATCCATTTGGTTGAAAGAGCCGCTACTCCAAATGATTCTCAGGATGCCGCCTGGTCAGCGCTCTTGGCCCTCAGCCAATGGAGAATGGCCATCAAGGAGTACGCTCAGCTGTTCTGGCTCCTAGCCAAAGATGCAAAAGTGGCTCCTTCCCAGATCACACAGATTCATAGCCAGAACCTTCGCCCAGAAATCATCACGGCTATGGTCACTACCCATCTGGGGGCAACCTTGGAGGAAGAGTTCACTGTTGCCTCTCAGGTAGAGAGCCAGCTAGCCTTGGTCCAAGCCAAGGCCACTGTTCCTGGGAACCATGGTAGATTCCGCGGATGACACGCGGTTTCAGAGCCCATCTCAAACCATGTGGAGCTTATGAGCAGGTGAGCTCCGGTGAAACTGCCCGCGCCTTGCGGCTCCTACGCCAGCAGCTCCTAGAAGCTTAGAAGGCCCCACCTACAAAACTTTGACTGACCCCCACTCGCATTTCTTCGCTCAATAAAGGAACAGTTCCTCTTATCTGTCTATTCCGTTTACTTTGAAGAGAAAGAAGAAAGGGAAAGGGGACAAGTTAGAAAAATGTGGGCGCTAGTGGACACTAGAGTTGAATAAAACTACCTGGACTGGGAGTTAGCCAAGAAATTGAAAGTACAAATGCAAGGAAAGGGTACCATGACTCTTGCAGACACCTTAAGTCATCAGAGTGACTGGAGACTAAGCCCAGGATCAAGCTTCACCAGGGACTTCACCACTTCTGGCAAGACTTTTGCGCTATTTAGAGCCTGCCCCACCCCATCGTTCTGAGCATGAGATTGTGGCACAAGTACTCCCCACACTTTGATCTGGAGGAGAGCCAGGTGACGCTTCACCCCAAGGATAAGAGCCTATAACGTTAGAACTCTTTACCTCTGGCAGGAGCAGGCCTGGCGTGAAATCTGTGCACCTAGGGACGGAGGTGGAACGGGTACCAGAGGAATTCAGAGACTATAACACCTGTTCCAGAAAATCGTTGCCGCCACCTGCGCTCCACAGGGCCTTTTTGTGTTCTTGTTCAAGTTCAACTGGAACACTGAGCTCCCAAAAGGAAGCCCAGTGAACCCCCTAAACCCCAGATCAAGGGAAGCGCTAGACTAGTATGTTAAGGATATGTTGGAGCGAGGGATGATAGTGCCTTCGAAATCGCCAGTGGTGTCTCCCATCCTCCTGGTCCTCAAGACTAATGACGAGCTCTGCCCCTGTGTCAGCTACCGCCATTTGAACGCCATAACCAAAATGGACCCTTATCCCATCCTGCTGATGGCGATAATATCTCAGATTACTGCTGGAAGCCAAGTGTTCTCAAAATTGGACCTGGTTGAAGCCTTTAACCAATTGCTGGTGGTACCTGAGAACCAACAATACACGGACTTCAAGTGTCACATAGGGGTATATAAGTACAAGGTTATGTCGTTAGGTCTTAATAACGTCCCAGCCATTTTCCAAAGGACCATTGACCATGCCCTGGGAAAATTGATTGGGAAATGCTGTGTCACATACATGAATGACAACTTGGTGTTCTCCAAGTTTTGAGATGCACACAGAGGATGTAAGGAAGGTCCTCAGGGCGCTGGACAAGGCTAACATGTGATTACAGCCCTCCAAATGTGAGTTCTAAAAGGGCTCAGTATCTTTTCTAGGCAACGTTGTATTCAGAAAAAGAAAGTACATCTTCCCAGACAAGCTGACAGCAGTGAAGGAGTGGGTGGCACCAATGGATAAGACGGGGGTGTGCAGTTTCTCAGGGGTGGTGATTTTCCTGAGAAGATTCAACAAGGACTTCTCAGAAACAGCAGCCCCGCTTACCTGGCTGACTAGGAAAGTCCCTTCTTGATGGGGAGAGGAGGAAGAGATGGCGTTCCAGGCCATCAAGGAGGCCCTTATTACAGCGCCAGTCCTAGTGCACCCAGAAGCTGACCGTCCATTAATTGTGGAGACAGATGTGTCCAATTTTGCCATTTGGGCGGTCCTCTTGCAGACAATAGAGGATGGTTTGGAGCACCCGGTATGCTACTTCAGCAGGAAGATGCTACCAGCGGAAACAAACTACTCTGTCTATGACAAGGAACTCTTGGCAATAGTCACAGCACTAGATGAGTGGTAGCATCATCTGTTGTACATGCGCCACCCATTCACAATCTGATCTGACCACAGGGCCCAAAAGATCCACAAGAGCCCATAGGATGAACCAGAGACAAGCCCGCCGGAACCTAGAGCTGTCTTAATATGACTTCAAGATAGAATACAAGCTCAGGGAGAGCAACTTACTCCCAGAACTACTTATCCAGGACCCAAAAATGACCTTTTTGAAGGAGGAGCTGGACATGTTCAACACGGCTACAATGCTATCTTCACAAGCGTTTGCATCAATACAGGAAGAATGCTCCAACTAGATAGAGAGGATTTGGACAGCCCAATGATGCACCAAAGTTAGGAACAAGGTCAGGAAAGAGATAGAGGGAGGGGACACCAGAGAAGGCTACAAGAATTTTAGGAAGAAAGGGGCCTCATCCTGCACCACTACTGCCTATGGGCCCCAATGATCAAACTTCAAACTGAGGTAATGGAGTTATGCCATGACCACCCCTTGGCGGGACACCCTGGTGTGGGGAGAACAATCAAGCTGATATGCTGGAACTACTCCTGGCCAGTCCTAGAGGGAACTGGGAGAGGTTATATTGTGCACTGCCTTACCTGTGCCCAATAAAAGCCACCTTGAAGCAAACCTGAAGGGAAGTTAAAACTACTGCAGATCGCACAAATTCTGTGGACCTCCCTTAGCATGCATTTCATCACCAGGCTCCCAAAATTGGAGGGCTACAAAGCAGTCATGGTGGCATTGGACGACTAATGAAATATTCTGAGTTCTTCCCATGCACCACTAAGGTCACAGCGAAGGAAATGGCGGAAATCTTCATGAGGGAAGTCTTTGTCCAACATAGAATCCCGATGAGATCATTATCAGGTTTCTGCCAGATGCGCTCGCTGGTGCTAACGCTGGAAAATCCAATAAGGGGGCTGACTGCATGGGGCTGGGGTCAGCTGAGAGGACATGGGCGGCTCTAGGTGAAACGATGGATGAGACTTTAATCATTGGAATAGTTTAAACTTAAATAAAAATAAGATAAACTTATATTCTATGGAAAAGTACTTTATTAGACTAACATACATTGCTTTTTATAAGGTTTATGGGGACACGGTGCCTCAAGGATCATCATGGCCCCAACCATGTAGGATCTCTCCTGGTCTTCTGGATTGCCCATCGTTTTTAAGCCTTACTAGGATCTCGCCACCCTTGTGACCAGATCAATGGTTACATCAGTTCACATGACTCAATGAATGGGTATGTAACGATTCCCTGAAATTGGAGTAATTTATATAAAGCCCCAAATTTGGTACATCTGCTAATAATATTGATTTAAACCCCATTCTTGAACTTATTGAGTCATTTGGGATTTATGCCCCTCAAAAGGAGGTATCGATCCTTCCTCTGGACAAGGCTTTCACCTAACCCAGGGAGAATCCCAACAGAGCCCCCTCCAAGCCTTGTCCTAGGGGAGCAAGTTGTAGCCTGAGGGTTAAGGTAGACGGAGGACTCAAGTTTGGGGGCGGGCGGAGCCTCAGGCTTGATGCAGACCAAGTCAGTGATAATGCCTTGTGTGGCTAGGGCTTAAAGCCAGACAATTTCATCAGCTAAGGCTCGTATAGTTAATCTGGAGGTCTCATATGTAAATAGGGCTTGAAGCCGGACAATTTCTTTGGCTAAGGCCCTCATAGTTAATTCAGATCAGTCTTTGGGTGATGTGGTCCTAAATTCCTCAATCTGAGATCTGCTGCTGGCTGAGGAATCTAGACTTTCAAGGTGGCTGGCTTTGAGCTGCCTTCTGGTTCTGAGGTAATTCACCTTGAGGTCAGATAACTCTAGCATAAGCTGCAAGTTGTCAGTCTTGAGCATTTTGATCTAGTCAGTCTTGTCACAAATTTCTGACTGCAGACCAACCAGCAACCTTCGTTCCTGAATAACTTCCAACTTGGAGGCCTTCAACTCTGCCTCCAACTGCGCTATCCTTTCGCACATCTCCTGCGCCATCTTGGCCATGCAGGTCTTAGCCTCTTCAAACTTTTAGTTCAATTTTTTTGTCATTTGAACCTGGAATCTTGTGATTACCTTATCCGCCAGTAGATCCAGGTAAGGTTTAGAGAAAAGGTTGTTGACAGTGATTAGTGTGGGTGAGAAGCCCCACAAGCTTAAAAAATGAACAAATGATGGTAGGGTGTTGCCCCTTGAAGGTTTCAACAGGGAGGCCTCTTCAAGCAACGCTGAGCTACTGTCTCAGGATTGGGGCGAGAAAACCTTACTCACGACCAAAAGCAACCTGTGCAACAAAGATTGAGGGGATAATTTGAAGTGGGCCGAAAGGTTGGCATTGGTAGCAGTGGTAATGTTGGCTGGTTTCTCGAGCTTCAATTTTTTAGGACTCTCGTTTTTGTTGGGATCAGTGCTATCCCAATATGAGAGCCAAACTGGGTAATCTTGACTTTTTGTTGTAGTAATATCTGGCCCAATCTCTAGAGGGGAACCGTCAAAGTCAGAAAGTGGTAGGATTGCTTGAAAGGAGTCATTGAGCTTATCCCAAATGGTGCAAAAGTAAGTCCCAGATATTTTGCCTGGCATTTATATTGCATCATCACACCGATTGTTTTTGAGGCTTCCTGAAGATTCCTGAAAAATCCTGAAGTTTGCTGCATTTGTCAGAATTGGAAACTGGTTCTCGACTTATCCCAATTTCATCAATTTGGTGTTGTCAATGCTTGCTGGCCACATTTGATTTGTCATTCAACACTTTTGGGCTCAAATTGGGTATGTACTTTGTTTCCACTTTCTGCTCGGAAGCAGAAGAGTGGGAATTGACATCAAGCAGAAAATTTCGTTTTTATTACCTAAATAGATAATAATGTTAGTATTAAAATTAATTGTTTTTAGTAAACTTTCAGCTATCAGATTATTTTGATTTTCTTTTTTCAAATGGAGGATGTGTTGTAGCTAGGCCAATTCCTTTTTGATTTTGCCCAAAGCTGAGAAAAGCTTAAATATTTTTCTAACATCACAGTAGACAGGTACTAGCGTCCAATAGTCATCCCGCTGGGTGATATCTTCAAAGGCTTCTTCTCTCCTAGCATCCCACATACTCTTGAAACGTGATGCTTGATCCCCGTAATAAATATTGCCTTCACTAAACTTTTTCTTAATGAAGCTGGCATTTTTGCTTGATAGCATCTTTTCTAATTTCTTCAGGCGTACTTAACAGGTCAAGCAAAGGTTTCAGCTGACTGGGAGTTCAGATGTGCACAAAGTCTTCTGGGACACACTTAAAGGATTTCTTTGGAAAGTCAGTCCCCACTGTTACTGGGTCTTGGCCATTCCAGAGGAGGTAGGTCAGAAGATTTGCATCCGGAATGCTTGCTGAAGGTTGGTTTTCATCCAAGGTTGAGGGTAACTCCTCAGGGTGCGCCTTGGAAGCCCCCCTGTAGTGAGCACCAGTTATCAGGTTTCTGCCAGATGTGCTCGCTGGTACTATCGCTGGGAAACCCAATAAA
The DNA here is from genome assembly GCA_022478985.1 of Massospora cicadina. Lineage (NCBI taxonomy): Eukaryota > Fungi > Entomophthoromycota > Entomophthoromycetes > Entomophthorales > Entomophthoraceae > Massospora > Massospora cicadina. The sequence continues at coordinate 19,178 of JAKSZP010011955.1, forward strand.
GGGGCTGACTGTATGGGGCTAGGGTCAGCCAAGAGGACAGGGGCAGCTCTAGACGCAACAATGGATGAGACTTTAATCATTGGAATAAATTAAATTCAAATAAAAATAAGATAAAAATATAATCTATGGAAAAAAGTACTTTATTAGACTAACATACATGGCTTTTTATAGGGTATGTGGGGACACGGTGCCTCGAGGATCATCATGGCCCCATCCATGTAGGATCTCTTCTGGTCTTCTGGATTGCCCATCATTTTGACCTTACTAGGATCTACCGCCCTCGTGACCAGATCAATGGAAACCACAGTTCACATGACTCAATGGAAAGGGATGTAACAATTCCCCAAATTTGGAGTAATTTATACAAAGCCCTGAATTTGGTATAACTGCTAATAATATTGATTTGAACCCCATCCTTGAATTATCAAGCTATTTGGAATGTATGCCAAAAAAGGGGTATTGATCCTTCCCCTGGACAAGGCTTTCACCTAACCCAGGGAGAATCCCAATAATCATCTCAGACAGTGGTCCGCAGTTCATCTCTAGATTCTGGGATCACCTCTTGGAAAATCTCAAGATTAAAACTATGCTGTTCCTCCACTTACCACCACCAATTGGAAGGCCAGATGGAAAAGGGTCAATCAGACCCTGAACGGTACCTATGGTGCTACCTCACCACATGACAAGATCATTGGATCAAGTGGCTGAGAATTTAACAGTTTATGTACAACAACCTGGAACACTCGTCAACTGGTATGTCCCCCTTTTTCACAAACTATGGGTATCACCCATGGAAGATGGAGGGACATGCTGGGGGGAACAAACCCCGCAGCAGATGTTTTAGTGACCAGAAGGGGGGGGGGGGGGGAAATCTGAAGACATTGAGAGCCAACATGGAGAAGGTGGCAGGAGCTCAGAAGAGGAAGGTGGATGCACATCACTCTGAGGCTCCGCCCCTCAAAGATGGGATTATGTTTTGATAGTGTCTATAACTACACACCCCCAGGATAGTGTAGGAAGTTTAGACCTGTCAACCTAGGACCTTTCAATGTCCTTAGACAGGTGAATGAGGTGGCGTACAAACTAGAATTTCCAAAAGGATTACATGCACACCCAGTTTTGAATGTTTCACAACTCAAGAAATTTGAAGGCACCATACCAGCGAAGCCAGAGCTGGCCCAGTCAGACAACCCTGGAGAGGTGGAGTACAAGGTGAAGGAGATCCTGGATACCAAGATCACTCACAAAAAGTGATGGTACTTGGTAAAATGGGTCAGCTACCCAATAGAAGAATCCTCATGGCAAACAGCCTTCATTTGCGCCAACTGTCCCCAGAAGGTGGAGGAATACTGGGGGTGCAGGGGCTCTTCTCTGAGGGGGGTGATGTGATGGTCAGGCGCTGCCTGACTGCCTTATAGCCCTGACCCCCCTAAGGCAGGGATTGGGGCTCTTAGTAGTATAGATAAAAATAATAAAATTGTAGGCTTTGAGGGCAACGACCCTCATAAATGGCATTCTGACAAATCAGATGCTGACAAATCAATTTAAACCTTGGCATGGAGGTAGCAAGGGCCGAAATAAATGACGATCAGGCCTATCAAAGGCTGGTAACCTGAAATCCATTAAAATGAGAACTAATGAGGACAAAGGCAAAGAGCTGCCCAGCAAATCAGGGGCTGTCAAGCCAAATTATGCCAAAAGCGGTAACATAAAGAATCACATCAAAGGGCAGCCCAGCGAATCAGGGACTGCCAAGCTGAATTATGCCAAAATTGTAAGTATCAATAGTTGGGGGGAGCAGCAGCTGAGCAAATCAGAAGTCACCAGAAAACTTTACATGAATTTTAATTTAAAAGTTTGCAATAAGGTTGACACAGTAATGCTGAGATCTGATTCATCCCCAACAAACAAAATTAAATACAGAAAAGTTTCCATAACGCCTGGGGTACCTAACAAGCGGTCTAGAATGGGCCCAGTTGGGAATATCAGAGGCGAAGATTCTTGAAATAGGCCTCCAGATAGCCCATCGTCTGCAGACTCCACAAGAACAAATTCCCCCATATCCCCCCTTCCTAACATAAATAAAACAAGATGAAGGTGTTTAGGACAACTTCGTCTTCTAGTATATTTAATAAAACCTCAAAAATCGAAAATAAAAATTTTAAATCTTGGAAACATTTATTAAGATTTTATAGAAATACCCTGAACTTTGTGCGACAACTGGACCAATACTCATACTTTGACAGAGCAGTCTCCTCTCTGTATGCCCTCTCTGTTGGACAGACAAGTCTCCTCAGCGTTAGCATTGTTCTTACCATATTCCATGGATATATCAATAGTCGCTCATCAAGTAAATGAATAAAAGACCTGACCACAGTTGCACTCTACTGTTTGTGGGCTCTCGCTTGGGCCCTCTTTCCTAACTGTTTTGTTGCAATGTGAAAGGCTCCGTTAATCACAAAAGGTGCTTCTGGAATAATAGGAAACTCTCCATCTGATTCTTCAATATATTTAGAACTTAACCTAGTATTAGGTTCAGAGGTTCTTCTTCTCTCTCTTAATGAGAGTCTTTGGAGATCTTGACAACAATAAAATAAACAAAGGATATCCTATCCTTCCACACTAGTCTCAAGATTAGTATATACACTAAACTTATGACAGTATAAATTATTCTAGTACTTGAGTTTCTATGGATCTAAAATGTATCTGCTTTATTTAATAGAATTCAAGGAAATTTAAAAGGGAATTTAGCGCCCTACACCTCTGTTGGCGCGCCAATTGTAAATGACAGCCGTCACAAGTGTTAACCTCAAAAGTCGTTTCAATGATGATCTCTCTCATTGGTTTAGTTTTATTCTGCCGCCGACCATAGATGCAACCTCTTCTGGGTTGAATCAAAGAACTTGCCACATCGCCTTGACTCAACCTCAGCGTGCCACCATTGTTAGGTAAACAACCTCTTTAGGTAATTGGACTTTTACTTATAAACAGCAGGTCATGATATTTAAAGAATAACTCACCAGTTGCTTATCATAGGTGTCATCAATTTCCTAGCAATTCATAAACCCCCTAGTCAATCAGTGACTTAAGATGATCAATTCCTACAAGTTAATAAAACTATTAATACTAAAATTGATAACTTAATGACTTGCTTATTGTCAGGGATCATTCCATTAAAACATTTATCAAACCAGCAGATAAAAACCTGGAGAATTCTTAATGTTTGTTAGGAATATTTCTCCAGATAATGGTTATCATAATTAATTGATAGTTCCAACATCCACTAGTGAATAAGCATTTTATTATGATTGATTAAGTCAGGTAATGTGGGTATACTGAAATCTCAACACAATCTTCTTGACTATTTTATTATGTGATGAGGTTTTACAGAAGCAGACGCCACTTTGATCCCTGCCTGAGTCAACCGGCATGCTTTAAATTTATTGCTCCTAAACATTGTTCAGAATTATTATGAGGCATGCCAACCAGGTGACGGACATTACCAAAGCTCAAAGAGAAAAAAAACTTAAAGAACTAACCACTCAAACCAAATGAAATGACTGCTCAAAATGAATGGGCGAAGCATAACAATTGAGACACAAACCTACCAGGTGGGACAGCGCCGAGGCACTCAGCCTACCATGGCAGAAGGGGAGGGGGGATTGGGGGGCTCATCCTCATCCCCATGCTCCTCTTCGGCAAGAGCGCGGGACAAGGAGGAGAGCAAATGGGTGGGGTAATCAGTGACATGGGGAGCAAGGATGCTAATGATCGGCTGGTTGAGGAAATTACTGGAGGATAGTAAGTAGCCAATGTACCTGGAAATGGCAGCCTCTGCCTTAATGCAGAGGGCAGGAAGATGGGATAGTAAAGCCATGGAGGCACAGTGTGCCTCTTGGGTTGGCCTGCAAGGCGGAAACCACTTTCTGGATGGCTTCCTTAGCGCGCCTGTGGGAAAATTGGATGGTATTTTTGTTAGGCGGGGATGTGGATGGCTTGATGATGGGAGGCGGGAGTTCCGTGGCTAGCGCTGCTATTGATGTTTCTGCCATCTCACAGATGGTGTCTACTTCAGGGTGAGCAGCTGCCACGACAGCAAGCTGGTGGTCTGAGCAGAGCTTCAAGGCGTCCAGCTGGGGGGCATAAAACTGTTAAGCGACCAGTTTGGGTTTCCATACCTGGATAAATCATCATATGTGGGCTGCAAGGCTTCAATTAATTTACCCATCTCATTTTTTTCAGCCAATGAGGACCATGGGTTCATGTCAAACTCAAAATTGGGGTCAGCAAATTAAAGTGGTGTGGCTGACAATTGCAGGATAATGTGGAAGTCACATTAGTCCAAGCCATTTCCTGATTGGATGAGGCGCATGTGGCACAGGCCTGAGGGAGGGGCTGATTGGCTGCAGCAGGCATTGAGGCGGCAGCAGGCTTTGGGGGAGGGGGGTAGGATTGTACCCCATGCTGGAAAGGCAGTGGGGTGCAGGGCTAAATGGGGGCCAGATGATGACAGCGCTGGGTCTGAGGAAGCCACAAGGGATGGGCATTTACACTTTGAGTGATCCAACTCAAAGCAGGAAGGACAAATTGTCCTCCCGCCCTCAACATGGGCCCAGAATAGGTGGTCAAGGGCAGAGGGAATGATGGTGCAGGGGGAAAGTGACAAACAATTTTTAAAAATATGGGCTGATTGTGGTGAATGCCCGAGGCCCAGCTAGGCGAGTGGCCCCATTGGGGACCACAAACTGAAGGATGGGGTTGGAGCCATATGTGGCCAAACCTTCATCAACTCCTGATGGAGTACTGTGGGGGAGATATGTGGGCAACCCCGCGAACTGGACTACCATGGTGGTGTTGGTGGGGAGCCAGGTGCGTGTTTTTGGGATAGGGGTGCCCTTGAAGACCAGGGGCACTGTAGCTGCAGTGGCGGCATAAGCTTCACAGGTGAAGCCTAGGTCAAAATACCCCTTAAAGGTGCGGAAGTCTATAAGCTGGCCGGCAGCATCACCACCTGGGCCAAGTCAATAATTGCTTGTTCCTCATATGGGAACAATCTCCTGTACTTGACCTGAAGGCCAAAATGGAGCTGGGAGCGGGGGAGAATGAGTGGGCTGTGAGGCACAGCCTGAGTACATGCCAGGTGGATGGCGAGATCCTTAAGCAGATTAAACTGACCTAAGGACTTAGTGGGACTGGACAAACCAGTCCAAGCGCATTTTCCCACTGGATGGAAAATGCTGGGTGGGGTTTCACCACTGCTCCACACTGGAGCAGCCGGCGGTGAATCTGATGTCATCAGGGATTGAATGGGAGCAGCTGGCGTTTGATTGATAGTTGTTTACTTACTTTTTTATTAAAATAAAATTGCTTGAAAGTGACCCTGAGTGGAAAGAAAAGTTTTCTCCTAAACATTGTTGGAATCCAAGTTATTTATATGATCACCGGTGCTACTGCACAGGATTTCAAAAATATTGAGCATATTAGGGAGTGTGAAAACTTACAACTGCTACCAAGAATTGGGGAGAATTTAACTACCAATTTAATTTATTATAAAATGAAAGAAGAGAAGTTAATAATTTTATATATTAACTTTATTAGTTCATTTTAAGGGTATAAATGATCCCCTATTGTTATGGCGACTTCTTGTATTTAAGGTAAGTAAGGGCTAAAAGTGAGAAGGGCTGCATAAGTTAGAATAGGTGAGGGGATTCCCAATTTAGCTAAATGACGATTTAACCTATTACCTCTCTGGAGAGCTGTATCATATTGGTAGAGCCTAGATTTTAGATGGGATTTTGACTCCTGTAATGACATAACATGTGGCAGCAATTTAATATAATTTTGCCAATAAGCCATCTGGAAAGGGTTGATTTTCTTAGTGACTTTCCAAATATAAGCTGGTTCTAGGGCATGGTTCCAGAGGGTTTGGCCTATTTCTCCAGGGTTGCAGAGCACCCACGCCAACTAGATTAGGAGTTTTTGGTGGAAGATTAGGAGTAGAAGGATTCCTTAATTAAAAGGATTCCACCGAGAGTCAACTAAAGTTTTTATGACTATTAAAAGAATTATTCACCACTGAACTACTCTATACCCCATCTCAAACATGTACATGTACGACATTACCCCCTTCAAGAGTGTTAGGAGGAGCAAGGCTGCAGGAACCGTGATGAACTCAAGTAATGATACCTTCATTTGCAAAGGATTTAATAAAGTACTCATCCCCTCTCTTATAAGTTGCAGTGAAGGGACCTTCCCAGATAAATCCAAGCCTTTCTTTCTTAACATGATACAGCTGTGATAGTAGAATACCAAGTTTGACACTTGGAAGGAAGGGAGAGGTGGCCAGAGCTCATTAGCAGCTTCCCTCTTTAGTGACTGTTTTTGCTAAATTAGTCATAGGCTCAGACTGTAACTGTATGATATGCTACGCCAACTTCTTCATGGCTTGGTCAGGATCAGCACTATCAGAAAAAACATCTTTGGTTATAAACGCAGGCACCCCAGTTTCTCATCCATACAAAATGCGGAAAGGGGACATCTTAAGGATCAGGTGGTAACTAATATGGTAGGCTATGAGGGCACTTGGAAAATATAGATCCCAGTGAAGAGAGTCTGAAGTAGCCATCTTTCATAAATAAAAACTAGGGTTCCATTAGCTCTTTCTATAGTACCATTAGTGGAAGGGTTGTAAGGGGATGAGAAGAGTTGCTGACTCCCATGGAGGTGTCTAGGATCTTGATCACTCTGGAGGTGAAGTTTTCCCATTGTCACAGAGAAGACATGGGGGCAACCATGGCGAGTGATGATACACTGGTGGAGGGAAAGAGGCAGTGGCCTTGGACGTCTGATCTGGAAGAGCCAAAGCCTTGACCCATTTTTAAAAGTGATCAATCCATACTAAAATATATTGATTTCCACCCGTATTTGGGAGAGAGGTCCAACCATATCTAAGCTGATTGTGTGGTTATGCGTTGAGGAGAGGTAGATTTGTATTGGTACCTGGTCTTAAAGATGAATTGATCTTTGCATGTCAAACAGGCATCCAAGGCTTTGATGATGGTCTCCATGACTCCCTTCCAATAATATCGTTACTTAAATCACTCATAGGTTTTTTGAATTCTGCTATGGCCTAAATGGAATGAGACTCCATAATTATGGGTACTCGCTCTTAAGGTCGGAGATAGGGCAACCAGTTCGCCCCTACTCTTTTATATAACTTTCCACTCTTTACCTGGTGTTATGGAAGTGTTGAGCTAGCAATATCTAAAATAAGTTCATCCTCATCCTCTCAAGCTTCAGGGGTCATTAGGAGGTCATTAAGAGGTCATGTAGCCTATAAGCTTCATTATTATCTAAATGAAGGACTGGCAGCCTAGTAAACCCATCAACATTCATATGACGCATCCCAGCTTGATGATCAATGGTCATATCATTGTTCTGGAGCTTCAAATCCCAACGTGCCAACTGCCCAATGGGATCTTTCATATTTTGTAACACTTCAAAGAGGCGTGGTCTGTAACAACTTTAAATGAGGTTCCATATAAGAAAGGGCGGTAATATTTACCAGCGAGAAAGTTAGTAAGGCACTCCTTCTCAGTGACACTGTAGTTGCATTCACCTTGGAAAGCTTATTTCTGAAGTATGAAATGGGATGATCAACCTCATGCTCATCCAAATGCGCTAAGATAGATCCAACAGAATAATCAGAAGCATTGTTAAACAGCATGAAGGGTTTACCAAAATTGGGGTGGCATAATACTGGCCTTTGCTGCAGCAACTTCTTTAACGTCTCAAATGCGGCCTTTTTTATGACTTTCAATGGAAAGGAGCGTTCTTAGCCAATAAACGTACGAGGGGCTTACTGAGATAGGCAAATTTGGGGATGAATTGATGGTAATTCCCATTATGCCCAAGATACTTGGATATCATGAAGGTTTTGGGCACAGACATCTTGGCTATAGCTTCAACCTTATTTTGGAGAGGTTGAATCCCACCCTGAAATATAAAAGGCCCAAGGAAACCCAGCTTCTTCTGGAAGAAAGTACATTTAAAGAGCTTTAGTATAATGTTAGAGGCCTACAAGTGCTGAAATATCTCCTTTAGGTGCATGAGGTGCTTGAAGAATGTCTTGAAGAAAACTGTGATATAATCAAGATAGATGATTACACAACTCAGATTAAGATTCTGGAGAATGTGATCCATCGCCCGCTGAAAAGTTGCAGAAGCGTTGCACAACCCTTGTGATAGCATAGTGGGTTAGAACAAGCCTTCAATGCAGATAAGAGCTTATTTCTCCTGGTCATGGAAAAGAAGCTCCATTTTCCAATACCCATTAGACAAAATAATAGCATTAGAGAACTTGGATCCAGAGAGTTGGGTCAGAGCGTCATCAATATGGGTAATAGGTTAACTATCGTTCTTTGTGATGTTGTTCTGTTTGCAGTAGTCCATAACTACATGAATGGCTCCATTTTTCTTCTTTATCAGCAGAAGAGGAGACGACCAAGGGCTTTGGGAAGGCACCAACAGCTTAGCGTCCAGAAACTGTTTGAGCTCCATCCGCATCTGTAGCTCCTCAACGTTTGATTTGTGATAGGGTTTGAATCAGATGGGGCGAGCATCCTCAACGCCAATGGTATGACTCCAACCCTTCATGTGCCCATAGTTGATATCAGATTTAGAGAAAATATCTCTATAGGCCTCTAGTAGAGTGTGGACTTTGTCAAGCTCAGCTGGAATTTAGATTATCATAAATATGAATAGTAGGCAAAGTACATAACGATTGGTCAGCAGGTAATCCCATATCTTACAAAGTGTAACAAATTGAAAACATCCCAGTTTTTGACCGCCATCTTGCCTTGGCGATGGGCGCCAAATGATTGTCTGATATGAGGTTCCCTTGAGATAAGTGCTTTGATTCGTCATACTCACCAATTCAACATTGGATTTTGGAAAATTTGAAAAGCGAGAAAAGATGACACAGGTAAGTGAGGATCCGACCCCAAAATTAGCCTTGTTTTATTTATTATCAAAAATAAACATGTGGATGAATTCAATCCCGATGACTTAGAAAACCATGAACAAAACATGAAAAACCAGGGTATTTGGCAGAATCAAGGTTCTCAACGCCAAATCCCATTATTTTGTTGAGGATACAAAATTTATATCGCTGCGGGATACCAGGTAAGACAAGGCAAGGGTGGCCCTGAGGCCACCAGAGAATCCCATGTGAGAGCGGGAAATGAGGAAAAATTCTGAACTGAATTCAGAATCACATGGGCTTGACCTTTTAAGGTCGCCCTTCCGGGGAGCCCCTCCCGCACTATTCTTAGGCTCTTAGGGGCCTAAAGAACAGTGCAGGAGGGGCACAGCCCAGTGCTGGACCCCGCATAAACCTCAGAAAAACCAAAAAGTGTTTCAACTTGAGATTCGGATTTTCAAATCTCAAGTTAAAATGTAATGATTGGTTTAACCTGACCGTTACACAAAGACTCAATACAGTGAACTTGGCAAATGTTCTCAATTGGAATTAGTAGGGCTTTTCCAATCTCCTGATGTTCCTTTATAACCATAACCTTATTGGTAAGACTCCCCAGAAGGCTATTGATGGGTCACTGGTAGGAAGGGTCTGAGATACCCGGCAACACCTGAGGCTAAAAAGACTCATCTTATCAATGAATATTAAGTGTAGTAGGCAGTTATGGGGGATTTTCAAGGCGTCATTAGTGTCTATCGCCTTTTTTCACCCGCTTTTACTACTACCTCTTCTGAAACATACAATGGAAGGCCCTCTGAAGAATCCATAGAGTCATACAGCTTTTTAGTGTTTTTGCCTGACGTGATATAAAGTAAGGAGAGGGCATAGGAAGGATACTCAACTATGAATGCATATTCTTTCTTCTTAGGCTCATCATTTATAAAGACTAGGGGAATTTATAATTTTAAATGAGATATAAACCTGTTTCATGCTTATAATTCCGTCATACCCAATCATAAATTGTGTACCAATGAGCAGATTATATGAGTTACAGTATAGGGCCACAGCGGGGGCGGACAAGAAGAGCTTCCCAAATCATATGGGTAGAGAGGAGTAAACTCCAATAGCTGTCTTGTTGTTGGACCTGCAGTTCCAAACTCTTATGAAATATTCCAGGTCAGGCGCCAACTTAATTATATGGATGAGATTTGAAGAAACCACATTGACCGGGGCACCCATATCAAGGATGACTAGAACTGGCATCTTGTTGATGACAACCTATACCTTAGTTATAGTGCTACTAAAATTAGGGGGAGGGCTAGAACCTCCTTTATACGGAATGAGGAGGAAAGACTCTGAGTGGTCTCAGAGTACTATCTTTAATAAAAGAAGAGTATTTACATTCTGGATTGATTGTATCTGGGTAGCAAATAGCTGGCCAGCATCACTGGTGGTATCAAATACCTCTGAACATCTCATCACTTGTTGGAGATAGGTTCATTGGGGTATTATGGTCATATCTACTCTTTCAAGTCGCAACCTATACAGTATCTGCACTTCCCTTGGAGCTCCTAGGACATAATATCTGACGTCTTCCAAACTCCCTTCAGATTCGTTATCTGAGGGAATATCAATACACATCTGAGAGTCAGTAGGAAGAGGGCGAGAAACAGGCAAATCCTCATCATAGGGGTTGCTTTTTTGGCGCTCATATACTCTTTTGGATTTTAAAATAAGCATTGCAGCTGCACCAACTTTTGGTGGTACCAGAGGAGAAAATTTATTAGCTGCGCTTTCAGAGTAAAGGCCAAGGAAGTTCTGGAGGACAGCTTTGAAGGACTTGAGGTTGAACCGCAGTGTTGAACCCCTAAGGAGAGAGCGCAGGGTGTAGCAAGAACTCAAATGTTTTAATAAAGCTAACTTGGAGTGAAGCTGAGGGGAGAGAGCCTTACCTTGTCACCGATGGTGCCCTCTGACCAACCTCTAATGGAGGAGGACAGTCTAGTTTGGGCGCCTCATAGGAACTGGCTTTGGATGGGTAGTTAGAACAGGAGGGTAAAGAGAATCAGCGTGGACTCCATATGTCAAATGAAGTGAGAGCATTCCATGACAGGTGATCCTTTATTGGTCCGCACAATTCCCTGGGTAGGACTAGCTTCATGGAGGTCAGCAACCTCTAATAGCGCCTCTACTATATCACAGACACTCCGCATGGAGCGTTTCACTGATATAATATAGATGGCTAAAGAGGGGTAAGAGGATATTACAGACAGAATGGCATCAACAGCGTCATGCATAGGTGCCATTTTAGAAGCAGGAGAGGCTGGTCTGCACTGTAAAACTGGTCAACAAAAGTGGCAACTAATTCTCCCTCTAGCAGATGTTGGCACATAAAGATCTGTTTTTCCTGCATAAGCTCTGCGTGGATCCAAAATTCACCAATGAGCGCTTCCTTTAACTCTGCCCAGATACGTAGGGTGTCCATATAGGAACCATCGCCTATTGAGAGAAGCGGCTTAAGCAAGGAAGAATGTGCTTTATTTTTTGGGGATCAGTTGTCCCTTCCATAGCAGCCTCATACATGATGAGAAACGAGGCAATGTTACCCTCACTCTGAGTAAACTTGTCTCTTAAAGGGGGTTTTAAACTAGCAGGACTGGACCCATCAAGGACTCAAAAAGAAAACCTTTTGAGTGCTTTAAGATGAGATAAGGTGTTAGCTAACTGCTCTTCTAGAGCATCTATCTTGAGTTCAGATGCAGCGGGGAGGCAAGGAGGGTCACTCCCCCCAACAGCCTCCATTTTTTAAAATCTTTTTGTGGTGTACAGGACCCTGTAGTGAGCACCACTTGTTGAAATCCTGGTTAATTGCTTGCTCGCCAGTGCTACTGCACAAAATTTCAACGGTATTTAGAAGATTATGGAGTGTAAAAACTCGCAACTGCTACCAAGAATTATAGGAGTAATTCAACTACAAATTAAATTTATATTAAAATGAAAGAAGAGTAGTTGATAAGTTTTTATATTAACTTTATTAGTTCATTTTAAGGGTATAAAATGATCCCCTATTGTTATGGCGACTCCTTACATTTAAGGTAATTCAGGGCTAAAAGTGATAAGGGCTGAAGAAGCTAAAGTAGGTGAGGGGACTTCCCAATTTAGCTAAATGATGATATAGCCTATCGCCTCTCTAAAGAGCCTTACCATATTGGTAGAGCTTAGATTTTAGATGGAAGTTCGACTCCTGGAATGACATAACCATGTGGCAGCATTTTAGTATAATTGTGCCAATAAGCCATCTGAAAAAGGTTTGATTTTCTTAGTGACTTGCCAAATTTAAGCTGGTGCTAAGGCATGATTCCGGAGGGTTTGGCCTATTCCGCAAGGGTTGCAGAGCACCCACGCCAACTAGATTAGGGGTTTTTGGTGGAAAGTTTACAGTAGTAGTATTCCTATAAAAAAGAAGAATTTCAAGAGAGTCAATTAAAAATTTTATGACTGAAAGATGTATTTATCACTAAATTACTTTTTACTATCTCAAATATGTAAATGCTAACATACACCTCTTTCCTTACTCAATACATCTTGGGTGTAATCCTTCTTCTGAGGATGTTTCCGTTCCATGACCTTCTCACTGCCACCTCCACAGAATGTGGTTTCCATGGTCTCATGCCATGCCAGCCTATTTTAGCGTTGGTGCCAATAATAGGTCTGGAAAGCCTGTATTCCCCCAAGTAAGGTTTATATGACACCTCATCATTTAAAGGATCTTCTAAAGCATCTTCCCAATTCTTTGGTCCCTGTAATACTATAGGATGAGCTCTCAATTTTAGATCTGAGAGGAACCTCTTGAACTCATCTCCTAGGGCCTCTTTCCAGTGGATCCAGTTGCAACTCATCCTGATCCTGTCAACATGCTTATTTTCTATAGCACCTATGGACTACTCATGGCAGATCAGTTTCAACCTGTCCTAATCCTACTGGCATGTTTATTCTCTATAGCACCTTAGAACTACTCACAGCGGATCCAGATAACCCATTCTGATCCTAGCGACATATAATGGAACACCACCAGAAGATTTTGATGGCAAAAAATAAAAATATTTTAATTTTTTTACAATTTTATATATTAGTCCCGTTTTTTTATGTTATATAATTTTGTTGTGTTTTTTCTTATATTCATTTTTCATATGTTTTCTTTTTATTGGAACTTAACCTATTAGTAGGTTCAGAGGTCCATCTTATCTTTTACCCTACTCTGGTTCAGAGGTTCTTTTTTTAACTTAATCAGCTATCATGGTTTAGCAGTCTCTTTTTGATACTTAACCAACATACTAAGAATTACCCTATTATGTTAGGTTCAGTGGTCCCACAAGAGCTTTGCACCTATTTTTCCCTAGATCTAATAATTTAAATATATTAGTATGAACCCAGTTCACTATATGACCATCTGTGATGTTCTTCATCATAAAGGCATCTGTCGCTGACTTGGCAATAATCTTGAACAGACTTGATTATAAAACCACTGTTTATTTCTTCTTTTAAAACCACGGGTATTGTAATAGGCTACCCTATACCCCACATGGTACTTTTTCAGCGCAAGTCAATTCTTGCTATCCATCACCTTTGCCTAAATATTTTCTTCAATGTGCTATCAGATTACTGTGATCTCTGTTTAATCATAATATTTTCTAGATGGGTCAGGCATTGCTCTGCACTCATCCTGAAGCTGGTTCTATGACGGAATACAAATCAGCAGTAGTGCTGCTTTTTGTCCTTATTATAGTTTGAATGGCATTTACCCTGTTGCCATATGATAACTAATATTATATGCAAAGGTAATGAACTTAGATACAATCCCCAAGCGGAAGTTTTCCACACTACATATATGATATCATCGCAGCTAGAGTTCTGTTGACTCTCTCTACCATTTGTATGTTTCTGGACAATAGGGAATGGATACCACACCTTGGATTCCCATCAGTTCGTTTAGTCTTGGGAGCACATAGGATGTAAGATTGGTTCCATTGTCACTTAATAAAACTTGCGGGCTTCCATGTCAGTACAATACTTGGATCAAGATAAATCTCGCCATGCTTATAAAAATCCACTATGCTCAAGGCTTTTGTTTCAATTCATCTAGTCAGATGATCTATAGCCATTATGATGTACTTTTCTACCCCATACTGAGGCTCAGGATTCCCATAACATCTATTGACACCCTGTTCCAAGCAAACCCAGGGCATACTAACCAGTATCCTGTCACATTCTTGTGCGCTTGTGTAGTTGACATTCCATGAAACAGTCCAGATAATCAATAACATCATAGTTGATTGACTCCCAGCAATAATACTGGTATATACAATCCATGTTTTTTCTTAGGTCACCATGTCCAACAACTTTCTGTGCAGTTAGAAACGATTTTCGCCCATTCTGACAGTTTAGTGAATAAAAACCTTTTCTGTCAATTAATTTGTATAGCTGTCATTTCTTAATATCAGTGTTTTCCATCGCTTTCTTTAGCACACCTTAGGTTTCTCAGGGTTCATCCCCAATATCCCCTTCAATCATCTTCTGGAATAACTCATCTACTTGATGATAGACAATTGAACGACAGGCAATCTCAGAAATTAGTCAGCATTTTTGATGTGCTGCTCATTCTCAGTGTATAATTCAAAATCTTAGGCTTTTAGTCTCAAAATCCGTAAGTCTAGTCGCCCACTGGTTTCTTAAGTTCGTGTAACCAGCATAGAGATGAGTGATCAGTCACAGCTTTAAAGTGGGTCCCATGAATATACACTCAGACTTTTGCTTGCAGGCATAAATCACTGCGAGGCACTCATACTCTGTCACGGCGTAGCTCCTTTCTGATGACATCAGTGTTCTGCTCACATATACCACTAAATGCTCCTCCCGTTTTTATCTACTTGAATTAAAAATGTTGTTACTCGCCATTAATGAGTCATCAGTCTGAATGATGAGTTTTAAATTAGAATTTGGATATTTTTAGACAGGATTAGTTATCAAAATATCAGCGTAACGCATCAAACAATTTTTGAGCCTCCTCATTACACATGAATTCTTTTTGAATCCTTTAATATGTTGAAAAATGGTTCAGCAATTATAGAAAAATCATTAGTTAATTGGCAATAGTAGCTGACCATCCCAAGGAATAATTATACATCCCAAAAGCTCTTTAGTATTGACATCCGCTGGATGGATGTAATCTTCTAAAGCTGTAGTTGTAGTCCACTGGAGTTTATTACAAACCCAGAGTTCTCAAGCTCTTTCATAAAGGAATGTCATTTTCTAGGCTTGATATTTAAGTTCGTTATTGCTAGGCGCTTGAACACTTCCTCCAAGTGGTTCAGGTGATCAGTGAAGGTCCTGTTGAAAAGTTGATATTATCTAGGTAAACCAAAATGCAATATAAAATTATAAAGTTCAATGTGGAATCTATCACCCTCAGGAATGTTGCTGGTACGTTGCACAATCCCTGGGGCATTTTCATCAGTTGGTATAATCCTTGTGCAAAAACTATTGCATATTTCTCTTGATCTTCCTTTGGAAAAACTATCTGCCAATATCCCAAAATCAAATTATTGCCAAAAGATACTTGGCTTTCCCTAGGAGATTGAGAACATCTTCAATCCTTGGAAGCAGTTAAAAAACCTTTTTTGATTTTTTCAATTGTGGTAATCGATCATCACTCAATTTGATCTGTCCTTTTTTTACAATTAGAATCGTACTTGCCCATATAATTGACGGTGTAATGAGGAGCCCTTGTTCAACCAGTCTTCTTATTTATTCAATGACTACTGCTTCAGCAGCCCTAGACTTGTGGACAGGTCACATTATTATCAATGGATATTTTTTAGTGTTGCCCTTATGGATCACATTTTTAGTGCATCCAAAGCTGTGATCACCCTGAGCAAATATCACCAGATATTTTTGAACAATTGGAGCACATATTCTTGCTGTTGCTCTAATAAATCAGCCAATTGCTCATGATTTATCAGAGCTTTGATGCTTTTAGCAGCATCTGCTGGTAATCCCATCTTGATTAACATTCTGAAGTCATGAAATCCACTGATTTCCGCCGTTGGGTTAAATGCAGAAATGCTATGGCTTGATTTTTATCTGTTTTTATCTGTTTTTAACACAGATTGGCCAGCAGCACTATATTTCGTGGGTGCTTGGCATGATAATCCTGGCGCTACCCATGGTTCTATCCTTGATGTATTCCATGAGCTGACAACTTCTCTATATAATTGCTCTGAAATTTTCTAGCGTTAACCCTGTGTTAACTATGATTTGCATACCTAATGGAATGGTGTTCATCATTTTCATCAGCAATGGTATCCCAAAATTTCTAGGATCTCTTTCAGCATTTCCCTCAAATTTTAACTAACCAACTTGAACTAAATGAAAATGATGCCATCATTGTAACTTTATATTTAAAATTGTTCTTCTTTGTCATCAGCATACTCTTTTTATAATGATATACCAAGGGCGAGGTTTGCCCCAAAATTGTTAGGGTATTCTCCTCAAATAATATTTCACACCATACGTTCTCAGGAATTCTATCAGATGAGTATGTCATAATTTTGATTATCCAACACTATGGCAGGAGCTGATACCACCAACGATCCTAATCAAAGTGGTTTTGCATTTTAGTCATTACAAGGTAATGTGATATCTGGTCCAACAGTCCCATATTCTTTTGGTGCTCTAAGTCTGGCGAAATCTTCATTTGTTTTACCAACTTAAAACAACATTATTAATAAGCGCTCTACTGTCAATTATCAACCAGAATCTTATTTGATTGACTATAATATCTTCATAAATACACTCAGAGTATTGTAATGAAGTGTTTACTGAGTGAATAGTGGCATTATATGCCAAAATGAGAGCATTAATTAATTGTGCATATAAATAATGGATTAATTTTTTGATTGTGCTTATAGGTAAAAATAAATTCGCCTCATCAAAATCTTATCTTTAGTAATTTTTCTTTGCTTTAGTCAGAATCTAATCTATTACTAGCTGACAAGCGCACTGCCAAGCAACTTCTTTTATAATTTTCAGCGTTGATCTTTTCCTTTTGCTCATGTAATGGCTTTTATGTCCTAGTTAACCACCTTATAGAGCGGATCAGGTGTTTCTTCTCTAAAAATAAGTCAGAAATATTCAGAATTGTTATTAAATATATTAGGGAACTGGTTTGATTGCGTGCCAAATTTGCTTTATATAGATTGTGGAGACTTTTCAGAACTCTTGACTGGTTTCCTTCTCATTAACCTAAACTATAGTAACTTGCTCTTTAGGCTTCTTGCTTCAACATTAAGCAGCGAAATGTCCAGGTTTTCCACATTGTTGGCAGTAATTCTGAGTATTGCCCGCTCATTTTAGTCTTTTGGGCTTGTTTTTAATTATGACTCAATTCTGTTGATCTTTATTGGGATTGAAGAACTTCATTGTATTCTTATTTCTAGCAAGAATGGCTATAAAAGTTCAATTAGGTAATTCAAAGGTTGCTCCCAACATATTTAATTGATACACCACCTAAGAAGTGGGCATTTGGGGTTAAAAGCGCTGAAGCCATTGTGATATGCAAGACTCTGTAAGAGCAAAGCGCCACTTGCATTGCAATTAATGAATTGAAATTGATAATACTTTTGCGCCAGCCAGGACTTATGATTCATAGTGAATTTTAGTTGGTGAAAGCTGGTAGATCTCATTATTTCATAATTGAGTGCACATAAATTCCTGTTTACAGTTAAACATTCGCGTAGGGCTACTGAACTTTTATATAATTGCTTCTTTGACTTCATTATACATCTGATTGTTCCCATTGAGATGGGAAAATACCAGATTTTGACAATTGGTGTCTAGGCAATTCATCACAGTTACTGCCTCTCGCCCTATCCAAACATTGTCATCTTAAATAGGCGGAAAAATGATGATGCGTTATCCTGTGTGAAATGTAGGTAATTTTGGCGTATTCAAAAATTCCTTTGTCACTTTTCTGGCAGGGGATCTCTTCCCAGAAACCCAACTGATGATAGGTGTAACTTTGGGATTCATCACTAAAATTGCAGTGAACAATCCAGTCCTATTTCTGGGTGTAGATTTCCACAACTGGAGATTCATGTTATTTTTGTCAGTTTTATTTGCTTTATTTGAGCACAGTCACACTTGTGATTTTCTAGTTTCTCTATGTGCTTCAACATGCGCGCCATATCTTAATGAATCCAGTGTAAGCGTTCTCTGTCCCCTTCTTGTCCATTTTTCTGAAAAAAAAGACCTCCTTGATTAACTCAGGTTCTTTTTTTAAGGAGTTAAGCTTCCAATAAAGGTCATTGGTGACTTTTCTAATTTGATTAAACTCTTCCTCAAATTTCGTCACCCATACCTCCAAACTTGTAACTTTTTTTAGTACTAGATGGTCCCAAAGTTGTAACTTAAGTCTGTGATACCAAGTTTAGAGCATTCTTATTAGCAGTTTCTAGTTTCATTCAAAGCTTCTAAGTTCATCTTGTAAGACATTGTTTATATGGTCTTCTATTAAATTTAGCAAAAAAACTCAACTACCCCCTGTAAATAGCACCAAATGTTATCTTTTGAGAGATGGTTACTCTTGACAATGAGTACCTAAAGGTGGACTTCTGGTTGTGTAGCTCACTGTTAGTTCTTCAATTAAATTCGAATGTTTCTGATATGTGCGTTGCATAAATTGTTAATTAATTGATTAGGATATTAATATCATGAAGACTATTAATCTAATTGAATTTCTCACAGCCAAGTTAATATTAGGTCTGATGCTAAACATGTGTTTGTCCCAATTAATATTAAAAGTGCTTACTGGAATAGTAGTAGACTTCTCCCTCTGACACTTCCTTCTGGTAGAACTCAACTTAGTATTATGCTCAGAAGTTTTTCTCTCTCTTAACGGTGAATCTGCAAAGATCTTGATAACAATAAAATAGGCAAAGACTCTTATCCTTTAACTATAAACCCAATAGTAGTATATACACTAAGTGTATGACAGTCTAAATTATTTTAAGTAATCAAGTTTCTATGAACTAAAAGTATCTGCTTCAGAAAAAAAATGCTAGGGAATTTATAAAGGGAATTTGGCGCCTAACTTTTTTGTTGGCGTTACAATTGTAAACAGTAGCTGTCACAAATGAATTAAACCTCAAGTGTTGTGACAATGATGATATTCCCCATGGTTTAGTTAGTTTGCAGCTGACCATAGATGTGATTTCTTCTAGGTTGAATCAAAGAAAGTGTCCTACCGCCTTCACTCAACCTCAGCATGTCACCCTTTATTAGGTAACAACCTGTTAATATAATGGAATTTTACATATAACATCAAGTCACAATACCATAAATATTGACTTGCTAGTTGCTTATCATAGGCGCCATCAATCTCCAAGCAACTTGTTGGGATTCTTACCCAAATGATGTATTTTGGGTACGTTGGATGACGGGAATTAATCCCAAACTGACCAAAAAGCCCAAACTTCAGCCAGGGATAATCTCTGGTAAACGTCGACAGCTATCAAAGTCATAGATCAATCCCAATTCAGCCAAAAAGCCCAGACTTCTGTTGGGTATCACCTTTAATGAAAGTTGACTAATATCAAAGTCAGAGATCAACCCTGACTGATATAGCTAAATCATGCTCCCTTGATTCCACCCAACCTTAGGTTAACCTGAGCTATGATATGAGCTCAATCAGATCAACCAAGTTAATTGATCTTACACTGAATCCCTGATTTGTATATCTTATTAGATTTAGGCTTGGGTGGCTTAGATTTTCCCTGATAATCCTCTCCAATTACCCTTAAGAACCTGGTATTGAGTAATAAACTTTATGCTTTATTCCCTTTTACAATTCAAAGTTAATATTGGTTTATTTTTATTAGGATTCATTATCCAGACGTAGTATCTGGAAAAGACTTCTCAACCAATAGAAGCAAAAAATAAGCAATTCAAACCCCTGTTTTTGGGTCTTCTGGACTCAAAATATTGAGGGATACAGGGTATTACACCCGTGGTCCTGACAAAACTGATGCTTCCTGCCAGGTACACCCTGAGTTCACAGTGAAATATAATTAAAAACCCAAATGTGAATAATAACAATATGACGTCCAATCTCATTTTAGATCAGGAACACCTTAAACTCTTGGTTAATTTCCCCGCTATGATGCGTGGGATTTAGCAACAAATCCTCACCCTTGAGCAACACCAACATGAACTTCGAGATGTGACTACCAAGCTCAAAAGTGAAATTTGACACTTAACCCTCTTGAAGTAATTAAATCGGCCCTTTGGGCTACCCACACTTGGGTAGACTCAAAATAGAGGATATCAAAATCTTACAAAATAAAGTGGACGCCCTACATCCTTAAGACACGTCCAGCAATGACAGTTCCCCTTTAGGTGAAAATGGTCCCCCTATGTCAATAAACATTGTTCAACCATTAACCCCGCCCCCAGTGGCATGTCAAACTACGTTCAAAGAGAAGTACATCCCAAGAGAAAGAAGTATCTTCTCCTTCTTATTTTGTTATGAAATTCTATGGAAGAAGCCACTGACACCCAGCGACTTAAACACTTGACCAACTGTCTTACTAATTGGCTCAAGACACTATGGTCCCCCAACTGATGCATTGCCATGTCTGGACTAATGCCAAGACTGTCTTGCTTTAATAATTCAGGAAGCGAACTAACCTTAACCAACCAAAAACAGACCTTTATGGGTGTCTGCCTTAATTGAGAGGAAGCTATTAGCGAATTCGCCCACTGTTTTTACCTCAAAGCTCAAACTCTGGTTGTAAGGAATTAGCTTGTGTTAGACAATGCCATCACCGCTGCTTTTTGGCGGTTAAAAATATGCCTAATATATTACTTTATCTTAAAGAGGTGAAGTCTAACCTAACGTCCTACCTCCACATTAAATAGGCTATATTGGAAATTCTGGCTGAACTAAATAAACCCATCAGTCCACCTCATTTTAACACCAATAAGCCCCGGTACCAAGTATTGGCCATTACACCCCCCCAATTCGCCTATACCTGAATTATGCTGCACTCAATGCAGAATAAACAACCACACTGTAGCTGACTACCGCATCCTTCAATGTAATCCAGAAAAGATCAGTCAGTATAGGGCAAGAGGCTCCCTATGCTGATGGAAAACAAGTGCCTCAAAACCCTTATTCTAGTTCTAGCTGTATCCCCAGTATTTCCTGTTATTTTGTATTAGCTGCCCTGTCAGAAGTTGAAGTCCCTTTGTCTATTCAAGGGAATAAAAACCTTCAGCTTTCTTACCTCTATGATGGGCAGTTACTAAAAAAATCCTGGTGGTAAGCTCTTTTTATAGAAAGCCAAGCCTTAGAAGATAAAATTTTTAAACGCATTGAACAACCTTGAGCTTGGCCACAGAAGAATACTCCGCTTGCTTCACTGCAAATACCTAGTAACAGTCTATTAGCTGTTAATTCCCAGCTTGGATCTTCGGTGGTTCAAGTCAAGGTAGTTGTACATAAGGTTAAAGTCCTGGCTATAATTGATACCAGCTCACCGGTTAACGTTCTTTCCTTCTGACTTATCCAAAAGAAAAAATGGCTCTAGACTTGATCCATCAGGCTGAATATGGAACGGCAGGTAGTCAGTCTACTAAGGCGGATGTAGCATATTCTTCCTTACCTCTTCGCTTTGTGAAACACTTGATTACTGCCCCCGCCATGGCATTAGAAAACGATACTTGTGAGTTGCTTATTGGGGTCCAACTAATGCTGGAGTTTAACTGCATCAGCAACCACAAGGAAAAACACCTGTCCCTACTAGGGTATCAGATTCCGTTAATATTTGAACTCTCTGTAAAAAATAAAGGAGCTCCTAAAAAACGGACATGCTTCTCAAATACCCTTCCTCCAGTATCAAAATCAAGTATCAAGTCTTAGGGGAAAAAACTAAGTACCTCCAGAGGCTGTGGATGCTAAATAGTGAATTCCTCTGTATACCCCTCATTCTATTACAATACCCTCAGGCTCACAAGTTATTGTAGATACATGGATTAAGATTCTTACCCCTCCTGATCAAATTTTGGAGCTTAGTGGACACCCAAACCCTTTCATCAAGGAAGCGTTGACCTACCCAAGGATTTTGGATCCTGCCTACAGGAAATCTATCTCTATTTTATTGGGAAACCTAACCACTAAAACTCTCCAGGTCCCACGTCAGGCCCCTATTGCTTATGTAAAACTATGTCCTATCAAATTTATTGCCAATGTGTGTTGTTTTGGCTCATTACAGGATTTAGGATTCGATCCCTCACCCACCATACCTTTGGTTGACAGTAGAATTGGGGATAATCTTACCCAAAACAAGTGCCATGATGTCGAAAACCTCCTTGAAGAATATGGCGATATTTTTCCTTGGGACCAAGTGACTATGGGAAAATGTTTGTGGTAATTCATTAAATCAAAACTGAGGATTACCCCCATTTTAATACTGAACAAATTAAAAATCTAAACTCAAGGAAGCTCAGGTGGCCTTAGAGTTATAACAACTGTTGCAGGCTGGGTTACTGATGCCTTCCAAAAGCTAATGGCCTTCCGCACTCTTACTAATTTGGAAAAAGGATGGTGGTCATTGGGTTGTTATGGATTATCGCCACCTAAACTCTAGCACTCGCAAAAATAGTCACCCCCTGCCACATATAGACGACTCTTTACACTTTATGCTGTAGTCCTGCTATTTCTCAGCTATGGATCTCGTCAGTGGATACTGGCAAGTAGATTTTTCACTAAAAGACTGGGCAAAATATGCTCTCATCAAGGTTGAAGGACTACTTGAGCTCACTCAAATGCCTCAGGGGTTGTGTAAAGCCCCTGCTACCTTCCAACGCGCTATGGGCAGACTACTAGGCGATTTAAAACGCTCCTGCATACTACTTTATCTTGATAATGTTAATGTTTTTTTGAGAACCTTTACTGAAAATCTAGATCACCTCAGGCAAGTCTTGCAGCAGTTATGGCAATCATCGTTAAAACTAAAGCCACCAAAACTCTTTTTCTTCCAGAGTGAAAATGAATTTTTTGGGTCATAAAGTCAGCAAAGATGGAATATAGCCGATGGATGATAAGGTCTTGGCTATTGCTAAGATGACGCCACCTAAATCCCTACAAGATGTGCAAGTTTTCCTAGGAATGATGAACTATTATTGACAATTTTCACCCCATTTCAAAGACACATCCGAGCCTCTAGTGTATCTACTGAATAAAGAAATACCCTTTCATTGGAAAGATCAGCAATTTTAGGCCTTTGACCTGCTACAAATCTCTTTCTCCCACTCTCCAGAAATTCATCTCAATTTTAGTAAACCCTTCCTCCTCCTTACTGATGCTGGTGATATTGCCATTAGAACCATACTATCTCAACATGATGAGAACTTAGTGGATCATCCCATCGCCTACTACAGCAAGACCTTATCTAAGGCTAAACGTAATTATAGTGTTACAGAACACAAATGCTTTGCGGTCCTTTTGGCCATTAAGAATTTCTGACCCCTTTTATATGGGAATCATTTTACCATAATAACCAATCATGCTTCCTTACGTTAGCTACAGCAAATGAAGGACCTTGATGGGAGATTAGCCCAGTGGGCGTTAAAACTTCAAAATACTACTTTTCCATTATCCACCGATCAGGGCCAATCCATCAAAACGTGGATTGCCTATCTTGGCTTCCCATCTTAGCCATAACTGACCCTGAGGAGGATCAACTCTACGAACTCCTACCCAACCACATTTTTGGAAGGATGAATCCCCGACCCTCCAAAAGAAATTAACAAAACGATCAGCAAATCTCCAAATTAAGAACGGCCAATTGTGCAAACTTTTGTCTAAACAATGAGTGCCTTATGTAAGGCCATCAGCACAAACCAATGTCATATTAGAGGGACATCAGCAATTCAGCCATGTGGGAATTCTGAAAACTTACCAGTGGCTTAAAACTCAATATTATTTGTAGGGAATGCTTGTATCTATCCAGGATGTATTGGAGTCCTGTCTGGTATATAAAAGCTAAGCTGGACCTAAACCCCGCTCTCAACATCCAGTGGTCCCAATCTGTAGACCATTCCATACTATTAGCATTGATGTTGTGGGACCTCTTCCTTGAGCCTCCAATGGACATTGGTTCCTCCTACTAGCCGTAGACCATCTAAATAAGTGGATAGAAGCTGTATTGCTCCCCACCGCTTCAGCAGATTCTACCGCCATATTTTTGTATAATAGGATTATCACCCATAATGGGTGCCCTAATGTCATTCTTTCCAATAATGGACAAAATCTCCATGTCAAGAGAGTGTCTGTAACTCTCTCGTTCCCAGAAAGGTGATGTGGGATGCAAGCACACATTGCTAGGGAACTAGCTGTTAAAAAAATGGGTAGGAAGGCACCTCAAGCAGTGCCAGTGCAAAGGGTACCCCAGGCAAGTGTGTAAAGAGCAACATAAAATACCAGGTAGGTAAGGAACATCACCGCTTGAGTGGACCCCAGAGGGGCGTCCATAATCAAGTGTGGCTGGACGTCAGGGGCTTTGGGTGCCTCGATCTGAGGGGGACCTGGGCGGCCCACAGGTGCCCCTAGGATTTTGGTAAATTGCGAGATAAGGTAGTGGCCCACATGGTCTGAGACCTCCCCAAAGAGGTCCACCACCAAGTTTGCCCAAGGAACCATTAAAAACGTAAAATAACGGGGTTTTTTATTAAGAAAGTCGATTAACAAGGAATGTTGGTCGCAAAAACATATTTAAAATGGGCTGGGGAAATTTAGGTTCTGCGGAAGTGTGCCCAAGCCTTGACACTCCAATAAACAGATGCTTCCATCCGTTTTGGTAAAATACACCAAAAGTTCCCATAATCGAGTAATCAATTGAAGCCTTATTTTACCTGAAGTCGAATTTCATAGCTGGAGTGGGACTCGAACCCTTGCTCTCCAACCAAGCAAATCAAACCATCTCCATTTAATATGTAAATCGTTTGTTTCAAGGCCTGGGCCGAGATAAGAGGCTGGGCGTTTTGCACCCCATCAGTATCAACCTGGGCATGCTTGGCCTGCACCCAGCGTTGATCTAAGGTGTGCTTTAGGTCAGGGAGAGCCTGAAGCTTCATCTTCTGGGCCTCCGGTCGCCCAGCCTTATCTCTAGCATCAGTGCCTACTTATATGTCATC
The DNA here is from genome assembly GCA_022478985.1 of Massospora cicadina. Lineage (NCBI taxonomy): Eukaryota > Fungi > Entomophthoromycota > Entomophthoromycetes > Entomophthorales > Entomophthoraceae > Massospora > Massospora cicadina. Next base: position 44,406 of record JAKSZP010011955.1, read on the forward strand.
CAACCATGACATTACCCTCTCCTTCTTGGGCTCCACCCCCCCTCCAAGGGCGTTTGCTAAGGAGAAGTTCTCATGTGCTGGCGGCAACTTCATAGCACCAACGGCTGGCTCCAGCTGAGATCCTGCAGCCTCAGGGAAACGATTATGAAATGATTTGATCAGGTCTTGGGCATGTACACAATCCCGTGCTGGCATCCAGCTGTTCTCTGCTGCGTCAAACCCTTTCCAAGATACCAAGTACTCAAGGCGTCGCTTAAACCGGCGGGAGGCTACTATTTCCTCCACTTCCCATTCTGGTGCCCCATCCACAAGATAAGCCTCAGGGATCACATGAGGAGGGCCCTCAAACAATGTCAACTTGCTTTCATGAAAAACGGAGAAGATCTGAAATGTGGAGGGAAGATCCAACTGGTATGAGGCATGTCCCACCTTTCTAACTACCCTGTAAGTACCAATCCTCTTTGAACCAGTTTTTTGCATGGCTGCTTGATAGGGATGTTGCGAGCATCAAGCATCACGAGATCCCCTCCCTTGTATGCTGGACCCACTCGGTGCTTTCCATTGGCATTCTCCTTATAAACCAGCATAGCCGCCTCCAAACTTGTGGACACCCCTTTATGAACCTTCTTGAGAGTCTTAGCAAGTTCCAGCACTGCTTCCACTTTGGAATCACAGCTGGGCTCCATGTTAAACGCAGGGTTAAAGCCGTGGTTAGCAGAAAAAGGTGAACAACTGATTGATGAATGCAAAGTGTTGTTGTAACAAAACTGGGCCATGGGAAGGTGAGGAACCCAATCTGAATGGTCTGCGGTGGTGTAACAACGCAGAAATTGTTCCAAGCACTCATTCACTCGCTCAGTCTGCCCATCTGATTGGGGGTGATAAGCAGTTGAACGGCTGGGGCGGATCTGAAGAGTCTTACAAAACTCTTCCCAAAAGATGGAGGTGAACTGGGGTCCCCAGTCACTAATGATTTCTTGAGGAACCCCATGAAGCGCAAATACATGGGCGACGAAGAGCCTGGCCATTTCAGCGGCAGTTATAGTTGTTCTGCAAGGAATAAAGCGGGCGAACTTTGTAAAGCGGTCCACCACCACCATGATTGCATCATAACCATCTGAAACGGGTAACTCCACAATGAAATCCACTGATAAGGAAGTCCAGGGCCCTTCAGCCTTTTGGACTGGTACCAGCAACCCTGCTAAAGGTTGCTGATTGGGTTTCATCTGATTGCAGATCAGGCACTCTTTGCAGTACCGCACTACCTGAACAGGCAAGCCCTTCCAATTGTAAGTGTGTCATATCAACTCCAAGGTTTTTGCTTTCCCAAGATGACCCACGGTGATTCCGTCATGATGGTCCTGGATGATCTCCAGGCGCAGTAGTCCATCAGGAACCCATAGCCGTCCCTGAAACCACACCATCTCATCCTTCACGTGATAACCCCTGGATAAGTCCTCCTGATTCAAAGCACTTTAGTGATAACAACAGCATATTCAGCTGATAACAGCTGAGAAAGAACTACCTTCCTAAACATGCTATGTTCTGCTGCATCTTACAAAGGCATGAGTGCTGGAGTATGTACCGTGGACTTAGGAAGTTGAGGCAGAATCATACTCGGGGGAATCATCAACCAAGTGTTGTGAATCTCTACCTCCTTTGGATTGGGAGCCAAAGCAGGGTTGCGGCTCAAAGCATCCGCCAAACCATTCTCCTTGCACTTGGTGAACTCATAGGAAAATGTAAATAGGGCAAGGGTCTCATGCCAACGGGTCTGACGTGGTGTTAAAACATGTGGAGCACGGTAGTACAACAGGGCTCAGTGGTCAGTGCATACCCAGAATGGTTGGGAAGAGCCGTGTAAGTGGTGACGCCAATAAATCAGCGCCTCCACCACTGCTAATAACTCCTTGTCATAAACGGCGTAGTTTAACTCATGCAGAGACATTTTTCTAAAAAGATATCTCACAGGATGCTCAGACCCATCTTCACCCACCTGTAACAGGGCAGCCGCAATGGCGAAGTTGGAAGCATCTGAGGACACAATGAACTCCTTTGCAGGATCAACATGGCGGAGGATGGATGTGGATAACAATCTGCACTTCACCGCTTGGAAAGCATCCTCCAAAATGGGGGACCACTGAAGCACCTTGGCCCCGCTAGCCTTATATAAGGGGGCTGCCACCTCGGAGAGACTGGGTGTGAACTTCTTGAAGAACGTACACGTCCCCAAAAAGCTCCTCAATTCCTTGACAGAGGTGGGGGTAGGCCACTAACGAATTAGCCTTTTCCTTGTCTGGAGTTATCATATGGCCCTGGTCAAAAACGACGTTGCCCAGAAAAGTAACCTGGGACTTGAAGAATTCGCATTCGCTAAACTTGAGGGTAAGGCAAGCAGCCCTCAATCTCTCCACTACTTGTCAAAGGTGAACTGTATGTGACTCATGATTGGGGAAAACACCAGAATGTCATCCATGTAGGTAACCGCACATACCCCCAACAAGTCTCCCAACGCAGCATCAATGCGGTGTTGAAAGATGGCAGGGGCATTCTTAAGCCCAAAGGGCATAACCTGGAGCTGGAAAATCCCTTTTCAGGTACAGAATGTGGTTAACCATTCCTGGCCCTTCTTTATCCGGATTTGATTGAACGCATTGAGGCAATCCAACTTGGAGAAGACCTTGGCCTTCTCCACATAGCGTGAAATCTGGAAATCTAAAGGGATGGGATGGAGGTCAGGTACAGTCACATTGTTTAAATTTCCATAATTGACACATGGACGTAAAGTTCCATCAGCCTTCTCCACAAAGAGCAGTGGGGAGCAAACAGGGGAGGTACGCTGAAAGATGGCACCTTTGGCCAACTGCTCCTTCACCCATACATCTAAAACCTCTTCCTCCCGGACAGTCAATGGGTATATGGGAGAAGAAATATGCACCAGATCCACAGTAAGTTTAACTTCACAATCAAACTCGGAATGTTCTGGTAGTGTACTAGCTGAAGCTGCATCTAAAGAAGATGCCAACTCCTCCAAACAGGAAGGTAAGGAAAGTCCCACAGTGGGCTTCAACAAAGGGGCAAGATATGTACAAGGGAACCTTGGGCCAATGGGGTAATTTGCCTGGGGCATTATCCTTAGACAGAGGAACAATCAACTGGTGACCGTTTGTTAATTACAATGATAAAGTGTTTTCTTTTAAACTTGTTCTGACGTCAAACTTCCGCCACCACTCAACACCCAAAATGATGGGAAACAAGAGGTTTCTGATAGCTTGAAACTAATCAGACAATATATAAGAACCTATCTGGAAATCGGCTGACTCCCTGATGTTTAGTGTAGGGATACCTTGAGAAGCCCCACCTCTAACCATACCACCTGATGAGTAACTCAACTCAAGGTAGTCAGCAAGATTTTGGTCAATAAAATTATCTGAGGCGCCAGTATCCACCAAAATAGTTGTGCTGAACTTTCCATGAGAGGATGTAAGGGTAGCAGACAACAAGAAGTATCCATAATGGGATTTATTTAATGCAGAAAACGCCATCAACTCACCACCAAATTATTCCTCTGGCTTGAACAAGCCTAGGGTATGTTTTGGAATCATAGAAGGGGAAGGATAATGAGCCACTCTTACTACTGAGGCCACATATCCTACCACACCTTCTGCAGGTGCATATACATCTTTAAATTTGTGACAAAGTTCCTTCTCCACTTCTGAGAACCCCTAACTATGGTAGGGGTCAAACGAGGGTTCTCAGGAGTAATCTGGTAGACTGAAATGGAGTCCTCATTCAGACCATATGAGCAAATAAAAGGTTCGTTTTGGGATAAATTGCTCACATTATAAAACACGTTTTTTTGTTTGAATGAACCCTCACTCGTTCCAAGGGTTTGGTGCGCATTGTTATCCAGGGCCATCACCCCCAAGCCCTGAGCTGATGCCTTGGCATGCACCTTGGAAATGTGTTGGTGAGAAAAAAATGATAACGTAATTGGTTTTGTTAAATTTGGGTTTGGACCCTTTGATGTTCCCGATTTCCACCAAGATGGGGAGGAAATCAGTGGTAAGCATCTCACGTTTCAAGGAAAAATCACTAGTTGAGGAAGCCTTATTTATAGGGACGACCATGGATGACATCATTGCAGCAGAATCATATGAAACCTTTACTTCATTCTTGGGTCTAGACCCCTGTACATTTCCAAATTTGGAAGAAGTTGAAGGATTAGAAGGATAAGCTTCCTGCATTTCCAGAGGCGCGCACAACTTTTCAGCTTCCGTATTTATATAATTTGATCCAATGATGGCCAAATTACCCGGCCCCTTCCAGGTTGCGGCGGAGAAACTACCCCAAAGGACTTTGACAAGATGATCAAATTTGGAAGGAGGCGACTGTCAAATTGGGGAGTTTCGCATTGAGATGTCCAAGGTCAAATGGAGAAATGACGTTTTAACTTCATCAGTTAAAGGTAAAGCCTGGGCTTTTTTGCAGAATTCACTCAAGTATACTTTCATCGGATGACCCACTTGACGCAGAGAAAAGAACTTGAAGAAGGAACGGAAGGAGGCTTCATCAGGTCGATTCTGCTCCAAGACCTGTTCCAAACCCCCTATTGCTTGCCACAAGAGCGGCTGTGTGCGAAGGTACCACAAAATCCCAGTCACCCGCCTCAGGAGACAGCTGGGACAATAGATCCACTCCTCGCAAAAGTGGATGGGAACCAGACGAATTGTTCTTTCCTAATGGGGGTTTTGGTTCCAAGGAAGCTAAGGCCTGATGAATTTCTGAGTAAATCTCAGGAGAAAGGCGGGGAATCACAATCTTAGGATCGCGAAAAGTCTGAGACCACCAGGTACAAGCAGGAAGGGTGGGCACTTCCCAATTGGTAGTTGCAAGAATAACGCCGAGATGCACAAGTACAAAACCAAGCAAGAAAACTGTGGTGAGCACCATCGTGGCAGTGACAAATGGCCAGCGCACCCAATTTACAATAAAGAAAGTCCCACACGGATAATTTTTATGCACATATAATAAAAGGATTGGTCAGCTAATGTCAAGAGAGTGTCTGTAACTCTCTCGTTCCCAGCAAGGTGATGTGGGATGCAAGCCCACATTGCTAGGGAACTAGCTGTTAAAAAAATAGGTAGGAAGGCACCTCAAGCAGTGCTAGTGCAAAGGGTACCCCAGGCAAGTGTGTAAAGAGCAGCATAAGATACCAGGTAAGTAAGGAACATCACCGCTTGAGTGGACCCCAGAGGGGCGTCCATAATCAAGTGTGGCTGGACGTCAGGGGCTTTGGGTGCCTTGATCTGGAGGGGACCTGGGCGGCCCACAGGTGCCTCTGGGATTTTGGTAAATTGCGAGATAAGGTAGTGGCCCACATGGTTGGAGACCTCCACAAAGAGGTAAACCACCAAGTTTGCCAAAGGAACCATTGAAAAAACGTAAAATAATGGGGGTTTTATTAAGAAAGTTGATCAACAAGGAATGTTGGTTGCAAAAACATATTTAAAATTGGCTGGGGAAATTTAGGTTCTGGGGAAGTGCACCCAAGCCTTGACGCTCCAATAAACAGACGCTTCCATCCGTTTTGGTAAAATACCCCAAAAGTGCCTTCACTCAAGTGATTGATTGAAGCCTTATTTTACCTGAAGTCAAAATTTCATAGCTGGAGCGGGACTCGAACCCTTGCTCTCCAACCAAGCAAATCAAACCATCTCCATTTAAAATGTAAATCGTTTGTTTCAAGGCCTGGGCTGAGATAAGAGGCTGGGCGTTTTGCACCCCATCAGTATCAACCTGGGCATGCTTGTCCTGCACCCAGCGTTGTCCTAAGGTGTGCTTTAGGTCAGGGAGAGCCTGAAGCTTCATCTTCTGGGCCTCCTGTCACCCAGCCTTATCTCTAGCATCAGTGCCTACTATTATGTCATCCAACCATGACACTCCACTTGATGCTGGTGGAAGATTTAGTTGACCTGATGAGGACCACTCAGATATTCTCCACCCCCTACCATCCTGCAACCAATGAAATGGTAGAGCGGGTAAATGGTATTTTAACTGCAATCTTCCAGAAAATTGCTAAGACTAATCCCCTTCATTGGCCCCAATATTTGCTAATGTAAATCTGGCTTATTGGATTAGTTACCATCAAATTACTAAGATGTCGCCATATTTTGCGTTGTATGGAAGAAATCCCCATCTGCCTTCCAAAGTCCAGGAGATGCTTGACCAAGCCTCACATGAAGCACTTGAAGTCTCTATGTGAAGTATTGCAAATGAAATTATAGGACTTCAGGCACTGGCTGCTGAAAACCTGTCTACCACAACCAGTAGATAATCAGATCAATTTAATGTTAAACATGATCCCCTACACACCTTCCAACAGGTGATCTCGTCTTATTCTACCATCACTGGCCTGGAGGTCGTGATCATAAACTAGGCATCAACTGATCAGGGCCTTATTGAATCATATATAGATGGGGCAATGAACACTCAATTGTAGAGGTTGTTATGGCACAGTCATTTTAAAATCCTTCTGATTTATGCTTGCTGGTGCTTATGCCGCTGGATTCAAAAAAGTTTTAAATAAAAAAATAAGTATAAAGCACTAATAAAAAACTGGTTTTTGTAAATTTATTATTAGTGCAATAGAGGAAAAAGAAAATGACTCCCCTTGATATTGGACCATTCCGATTTAAATTATATTGAGGGTCAAGGGAAAATACAAGGTTAGGCGTGTGGAATAGTTTGGTAAGTTCAGACATATGTAATATGTTAAATCCCCCTATTGAAGTTCAGGAAATTTGGGACACTTAGGGAAAATGACTGATGGGACAGTATGGTTGGACAGAACATACCCATGTGGTAATGATTTAATATACTTCAACCAATCACCGTCTGCTAAAATAATTGCACCTTAGGGGGACCTCCTCCACGCCTATAAAGGGGGTCCCCACTTAGGTGCTGAATTGAACTGGCCATGGCAAGAGGAGAACCATTCGGTGGGCGCCCTAGAATATGCTGCGGGGTTGAAAAAATATGACTGATTGATTTAGAATTAGTAGCCCATAAAGTAGGTGGAAAAGTGTTGCCCCAATTTGCAGGGTTCCACCGAGAATCCGCCAGGGTCTTTTGGCTGATATTGTCATTACTTTCATTTGTAATATTATCAGTATGAGATTGGACATGTAATTGCCCAATCATATCTGTTAAATCGGGGTTTTTCATCACCAAAAAATTCCTTTGCTGAAGTCAAGGTGGCAATTGTCTGACAGTCATAAACCACATATATAGTAGCTTTCTCCATCCATTTCCCCCCTGTTCCAAGATCCAGAGGGGGTATTGTCAGGATTCCTACCAAAATGGCAGATTCAGACGCGTCAGATGATGAGAATCGACCCCAATCTGACTAAAAAGCTAAACTTCTTTCAGGGATAATCCCCAACAAAGGTTAACAATTATCAAAGTCAGAGATCAACACCACATGACATGATTGAATCATGCTCCCTTGGAGCTACCCAACCTCAGGGTTCAAACCTGAGCACGAGATGAGCACTAGCAATTCAACTAAGATAATTGGGCCGTTACTGAATCCCCAATTCGAATATTTTAGATCTAAGCTTGGACTGTTTAGATATTCCTGAGACACCTTCCTGATTACCCTTATATAGCTGGTATTAAGCTAATAAACTGTACACTTTTTCTCCTTTTTGCAATTTTAAGTAAAAATTGTATCTACTTGAAATTTGCCTCACCAGACTTGATATCTAGATCAACAAGAATTATTGACCAAGAAAGCAACCAAGGTAAGTATCCAACACCCTTGGTCTTCAGGTCAACTGGCCAACAAACAACAAAGGATCCATGGTATCAACCTGTAATCCTGACACCATCTTTCATTTATTCAACCTCTTCACTAGTTTACAAATTTGGTTCTATTTTTGAACTTCAACTACAGTCAGAGAATTGTTACGCCGAGCTAAGTGGTCTTCACTACAGTGGACTCCAAGATGTCTAATTGAAAACGTCTATTACAAACAATGGAGAATAATAGCAGTCAAGAAACCCAACTTGCTGATTAGTCAAGAAGTATAACTCAGTGGATTAACACCTCGCAATACAAAATACTTCCCATGCAGCCTGAAATCTTAGAGTTTGAGCCCCTTTCCAGTTCTATATACTCTCAAAAAGACAATAATCAGTATCAACTTCAATATGATAAACTAACGATATACCCAATAATTCCTAATTTCATTTAACTTTAGGAGGCCGCTCTAGTTGCTCCCATGCTTCGTTGGTACCTTTCATGATGCAGGATTTATATTCATTGGCTCTACTGCCAGCGGGAAAGGTAGCCTTGGGTATAAAAATCTATCTCCAGAATTTCGTCCATCCTTCCAAACATCACCTCATGAAAATAGTCATTTTGCATCACCATGGAGTCTCCTGACAACTAGGGCTTATACAAAGCATATACTCCAGTTTTGTCTATTTCTATAATGTGGCCTCTTCCTTCATACACGACAATTGGAAAGCTATTGTTGATAACCATCTGCTTATCAACGAGGCTCACACCCAACTCACAGTGTTGGATAGTTGTTTTTTGGCTACCTTGAGGACCAGCTTTGGCAGAATACTCAGCTCCTTGAAGCTGCCTGGAATCAACACCTCAACCAAGGTGAGGACCTTGTGCAGACCCTCCTAAAGCACTACCAGGTTTAGCCTCTTGCAACATCGCCTATGGAAGTGAAGGGCTCAAAGGGCTCCAAGAGACTGAATTTTCAGAAGGCCTGAGTGGCAAGAAGAACCTGAAGGTCCCCAAGGACCCTCTAGACACGCGGTGCCTACTCCTGGTGGCCCTGATGATTCCTGAAAAGGACTTTTTAACCACCCTCACCGCCTTACAGGATCGAATATGTAATGTGGCACAGGGGTGCAAGCTCTGAGTGGACGGAGTCCCTCTTGACCCTAAGGTCTCAATAAAGTCCTTATCAGATGAGATGGATAACCTTAGAGCCTTCACCAAGCTCACCAACAATCGTATCAACCAGCTTGAGCAAACCTGTTGAGTTATAATGATGCTTGAACAACTTAAAGAGCCTGTTGCTTTTCCAACACGCCAACATTCAAGCATCAAAGAATTAGGTTGCTCACAAATCTTCTATTACCTCCCTAAACTGAAGCTGGGACGATATAAGAGGCTCAAGGGCTTGAGATGACGACTTGATTAACAGGCCTTCGTGACTATGTGGAAACCAAGGTTTCTGAGTCTGCACCGATTCCTGGAGTCAATACCCTTAATACTCATATTGTAATTTTAAGCAAGTTTTAGGAGAAGTTTACCCTCAGCCATGAAAGCATTGCCTCCTTCCTATAAGCTTATGAGAGCTCCATCAGTAGTGGCTACCGCTGACAGAAGGTGATTTATATCCTCTCCTGTCTGAATAGTACTGCTTGGGAGATTATGACTCCCCATCTAAAGGAATGTCACTCCTGGAGCAATCCCATACCGCCCTAATCCAGGAATTCAGAAGCAACCAAACCCTGTCCAAGTAAAAGCAGGCGCTCATGGATATTAGTCTAAACGAAGGAGAAAGCTTGTGAGATTTACCAGCCAATTCTAAAACCAAGCACAGCCCTGTGGTAACTACCAATTACATTACCTTGGATGAAAAAATAACTGCAGTTTTCTCCGCGTTATAATCTTATCCCAAGGTTTAAATGTATATGGTTGGCCAGGAGATTGGTTTTACTTGCATTTGGGAAATTAAGGATGCGCATAACAAAATACCTGTATCTACCCTGCATCCCAAGTATATTGAAAATATTTCATCCAGCTGCCCTGGGTCCACAATGTCAAAAACTGGAAGAATCTTAGACCTGTATGCATCTAATACAATGGATTCCATCAAAGTTCCAAGGTTTGGTGGAAAAGACTTGCGAGGAGGTGGAAAAAGTTCATTAACATTAAGGACGAGGGACTTCATGCTGACATCCCCAAACCTCCTTAAGTACAGTCAGTGAACTCTAATGAGCCTAAAGTTGTCATAACAGAAGAAGAAGTTTTGTTACAGATTGTTGAATCCTGTCATTTATGTGCTCGCTAGTGATATTGGCACAGGATTATGACAATATAGTGATAGATGGAGTTCTTAAACTCTTAACCGCTGTTGAAGTTTTAAAGGTGGAATTATATATCACAAGTAGTTTTTGGATGTCTAAGGTATTTTATTAGTATATATATAAACTTTGGGAGCAATAGAAAAACCCCCATTAAGTTACTGCCTCTTAGTACTTATGCTACTATGAGGCTATGGTGGGAAATGATTTTTAAATTTTTAAATTTTTAAATTTATTGCGGGGAAGGCCGACCATGGGATGGACACTTCTGAATATGACTCAGAAGAGACAAAACTTAGTACCAGGGGAGGCACCCCAGAGAAGCGATGCTATCTCTTGTTGCCAGCAGGAACGCCACTTATGGGGAGGGGGAGGAAACGTGTGAAGGGGCCATAGCCACAATTGAGCACGTGTGGAGGAAGAAGTCTGTTTTGATGAACCAGACTGGGAACCAGGAGGAGACCAGCTGTCGGCGACGCGGCGGGAGGTATCCAAAACAGTACATGCTTGAAAGTGGTCCACCAAATGTGACCAGAATCTGTGGACAGCTTCTGGGAGGGTGGGGGTGGAGCCTGCGATGGCATATAAGACAATCGTGTGGATGGTCCACATGGCGATTGCAACCACCAAAGCACGAAGGGAGGGCAGAAGGGGGAGGCCATTGATAGAGTGAACATATCTCTTGACAGACTTAAGGGATGCGTTTGATCCTGGCCCAGAAGACGTTGAACTTCGCGCCATATCACTTTAGAGGTAAGGCACTTTTCCAGGCGGTGAAACAGCGTTCCATACTGGCCACACACGATACAGGATGAGTGTAAAGCGTTAGAGCGCTCAGCTGTACGATACACCCGCCTCAGGCAGCGCCACACATGGGAGCGGACTTGAGGTTGCAACAGAGGATGGTGTACATATTTCCAGATATTTTTTGGGTCTCAATGGAGTAAGGGATGTCCATCATGTCCAGGTAGTCCACCCTGGATAGGACATGGGGTCGAATGGGGATTACGCCATCATGGATGGGTAGCCCCTGTACCTCTTGTGTGAACTGAGGAGAGGGGCGGCCTCTTTGGGTTGTATGTCCGCTAATACGAATTCTCCACTCAGCGCTACGCATGGAGAGTAGGATTCGTTTGTAGTGGGTTTTAGTCCTGTGAGGACCTGTGGCCGATGTGTGTGAAGCGGGGTATTTCATCAGGGAGTGGGGGTTCAATGGATTGTTGAGGCCCAAGGCGCGGGAGAAGTTGAAGTGGGCTGCGCGGGACCAGTGTTGGGAGGGGAGTGTAGGGGTGGTGACGGCTGCAATCCAGGTGCCCAGGATCTTGGCGGAATGGGCTTTGAAGTCAAGCAGGCCCATGCCACCATGATGTTGAGGGCCAAACATGACCTCTAGCCGCACTGGTGGAAGGCGGCCTGACCAAAGCCATCCTTGCAGCAAGGCGTACAAGGATTTGTAGAAGCTTGGGGAGAAGGGGATGGCATGGGCTCCAAACCAGACTTTGGAGAGGAGCATGAAGTTGGCTAAAACAATCCTGCCAGTAAGGGAATTAGGGTAGGCTCTGAGAGAGGCGATTCGCTTCATCACGTTATCCAGAATACGGCACTCCATTACTGCTGACGCGTATCCGCCTGCCTCCATCCACACGCCCAGATGGCGTACTGGTCCTATGGTAGGACGTGGCACGAAGGGGAGCACCAGTGGGGCGGTGTATTTTGAATTAGTAGGGCGATGACGTGGGTGAGCAGATGGGCTGGGTTGGGAACTAATTGCTGGGGTCCAGCAGTTCTAAAGCTGACCAAGGAGGATGATTTCAGTTTTGGAAGCGTTTAGTGCCGCGTTGCTTACCCGGGAGTACTCCTGGATGAGAGCTTCAAGAGCGCGTGCATCTTGATTATTAGACACCCCAACCACACAATCATCTGCAAACGCCATTATCTTGACTGGGGCTTGGCCTGGCACATGGACCCCAGTGAGTTGGGCATTCACATTTCGCAGTAGTGGGTCAAGGCTGAAGTTGTATAAGAGTGGGCTCAGGGGGTCCCCTTGTCGCAGGCCCCTTTGAGGACGGACTACTTCCGTTAGGAAGCCAGGGCCATGCACTGCCATTGTTGCAGATCCCGTGAGCAGCATTACCCAGTTGATGAAGTGAGGAGGTAGGCAGAATTTATGGAGGCAGGCCCTGAGGTATTCCCAGTTTATCTATCATAGGCCTTTTGTTGGTCCAAGAATACAAGTGCCCCAGAGGCTGTGGACTGACATACATTAGCCACATAGTGCACGTTATCCCAAATCGACCTTCTGGGGATGAAACCGAATTGTTCTGGGGAGATGGTGGCAGATGCTACAGTCCCTAAACGGTTAGCCATGATTTTTGTTAAAATTTTGGTGTCTGTGTTTGTTAGAGAAATGGGGCGCCAGTTGGCTAAGTCTAGATTATCCCCTTTCTTGAAGAGTGTGACAGTGAAGGCCTCATGTCCTCCTGGTAGGAGGCGCGTTTCCATCAGGCTTTGGTTAAGTGAGGCGAGCAGCAATGAGGATATATATTTGAAATATTTTTTGTAGAACTCATATGGAATGCCATCTGGGCCTGGGCATTTTCAGTTTGGTGCACCGCGAATGGCTGTCCATAATTCATTTGGAGTAATTAAATCATTATTTCCGGGTATCAGAAAATGGAGCGGATGTGGGCTCAGTTGAGAAATTTCGCCACTTCAGCTGTCTGAATTGGGTCGGATCAGTACAACTTGGAGTAATACTGTTGCATTTTGATTGCCACTTTGGCCGGTGTATCCGCAATGGAATTATCCGATCTTTGCACCTGTGTGCAGGCCACACTCTGGCATGGTGCAAATTTTTTTTTAAGAAATGTGCGGTGCACTTGTTGCCTTTTGTGATGCATGTGGCCCTGTACTGAACACAAACCTGATGTTTGTGTTGTCTTTTGAGTGCGTTGAGGTGGGAAGCTGCCTCCACCCACTTCCATCCCCATGCAGAGCTGTATCCTGTAACTGGGATGTTGGACTCCAAGTGTGCCAATTCTGCCAGAGCGCGCGAGATAACTGCTGATGTGGCTCGTGAGCGTCTGGAGGAGAGATGGCGAGAGTGGCGGATGATGTCATCTTTGAAAGTTGCCCATGTGGAAATGGGGTCCGCGCAGAATGGTGCAACAAACTTTTTTGCCATAGGTGCTTCTTCTACCCACATGGAAAATCCTGGTGACCTGAGCTCGGGGGGGCAGATTTTGTACCAATGTGGGGCCTTAGCAGCTGTGACAGGTAGGTGGTAGGTTAGTAAGACCAGTCAATGGTTGGAGAATTCCAATTTTGTTGTCTTGAAGTGGGAGATGTGGGGTTGGAATTTTGCCAGCGTTAGAATAAGGTTGATGTGGGTCATGGACCTTAATTGGCCATTGTGGACGTGGGGCCACATCATGTTTTTGAGCAGTGGGGCATGCCGCGGCAGCGTCCATTAACCCGAGGGTGGCCTTTAGAACATGTAGTTCTATGTGACCCTGGGGGGCGTGGGGTGAGGAAGGCCACCGGTCCATTGGTGTGTTTAGCCAACAGTTCATGTCGTCAACTATGAAGGAGTCTGGGGGTAGCAGGAGGATTTAACCAACAAGAAAAATTCCTGACGCTTGTGTGCACCATTTGGGGCATAGATGTTGACGATTGCATGTGCTACGTCAGCCCACGAGAAGGTGACAACAAGCACTCAGCCATTTAGAAATGTCATGAGGATAAAAATTTGAAAGAATTATTTTTCCAAATTAGCACCCCACAGTGCAGCGACCAAAAGGATAGGGATGGGAGGAGCATTGTTTTCCAAGCTTCCTCAGAACCTCGTGGACAGTGGGACTCCTGGATGGCCAGGATATCCACGGGTAAATTGTGTTGTAAAAAACTCAGTTTCCTAGCTTGGGATGGGGAGGCCTTGAGTCCAGTGAAATTCAATGTCCCTAGAGTGAAGGTTTCCCCCATTGCACCTTAGGTGCGAGGGGGTGGGCACCCAGGCCCACCATCTTCTTCTAGATCCCCGCGGGCCTTCACAGCAGCGTGGGTGTTAGCAGCAACACTATCAGAGTTTTTGTTGATTTTTGCAGAAAGAGTCACATTGGCTTTAGCCTTCGCTTTTTGTTTTCCTGACATCGGACAAATTTTTTGCGGTGCAGGTGAGTTTGGTGCACCATTGAGTGGGTCAAAAAAGCTTCAGTTGGGATAGGTCCCAAGTCAGTTTCAACTGGAGCTTGGGTGCAACGATTGGGTGAGATCGAATCTCCCATCAGATCCTCAGATTGAGTGGTCCGCTTGGCATGGGCTTCCCAATCTGATTGGTTGATGAATTTCAAGTTGCTTCTGCCGTGAAGGTCTCCATGTCCTCCTGGCGTTGTGAGTGTGGGATAGCGGTGGTGGCTTTGGCTGCTTCCTTGGTTGTGGCCCTATGGGCCTGCTTGGCCTTCTTCCGCTCTTGTGGGGAAATAGGCTTTACCAGTAGGTAGCAGCCTTGTGCTCCTCATGGGAAGGCCTCCTTGGTGCTTGCGGTTGGTTCATAGTGCGCCTCTTAGCTGGCCATGGCCGCCGAGGGGTTCTCTTGGAATGTGATGCCCTCCTTGATGGGGCATGTGTGTGCCTTATGGCTGAATGCATCACAGTGGGTGCAAATGGGGGGCGTGCTGTCCACGGCCACCTAAAAAGGGTGGGTGCTATGCCCTGTGATATCAATAAAAGTGGAGTGCGGGATTTGGGTTAGGTCCTTCATGATCTCCTCAGTTGGGGTCAGAACTGCGATGGCTTTGCTGGTGCACAGGTGTGGCATCAGCATGAAGCGTTGCATTTCAAAAGATTGTATTTTGCCATATATGGCGAGACCATCTTTCAGGTGTTGTTCCAAATTGTCACGTTTTACTGTAGTAGGCAAAAAGTCAAACGTGAGAAAAATTTGGTTTGATTTTGTCCATCTGGTGCATTTAGTTTTGATGACCCATTGCCCTTCGGGGAGGTCAACCACTATGCGCACCACTGCAGCCTCGTCTGCTGCCATTTTGCTTTTGAAACCTAGGTCCAGCCAACCACACGACATGGAGTGAGGTGCAACATACACCGTGGTTGGGAAAATTGTGTGTACATCTTCACAAAATTTTTCCCATAAGGCCGTTTTTTGGATGTCCAGAAACATGCAGACTCCAAATTCCACCGATGATAGTGGCTGGGAGTGTGGCGTGTTGATGTACTGGTTGCATCGTGCTTGACATGCGAGTATCTCTGGGGAAATAGTGACCGCCAGTTTCTTAGTATTTTTGTCAATTCCGCCAGATTCTCCAGGGCGTTTTTGAACGTTGGAGGCCGCGGGCCTTCCACCTGCTCCTCTTACCTTGCTTGCCCAACTGCTCCCTGACATGGGCGCAGACTAATCTCCTCTGTGAGATTATCAAACTAGATTCAGACTTGAATTGAATAGGTTGCAATAGTGATTGCAACGAGAAATTAAAGTTTTATGGTGGGAAATGATGAAATTTGGGTTAGGCGGAGGGAATCTTAATTTGGCTAAATGATGATTTAGTCTATAAATGCTATTGACTTGCGGTTTACCTTTGCTGGCCTTAATTCTAGATGTTAAATTGATATATGAAATGATGTAAGCATGAGGGAGCATCCTTTTGTAATCTCTCCAATCAGCCATCAGGAGAATTCTTCCATTTCAGCTGATTACTGGATTCTCTGGATGTAGGTAGGCAAGAAAAATTCTTCCCCTTTCGCAACCCTATTTAAGCTTATAAAAGGGGGCGGTTTTTTCTTAGACAATGACAAAAAAATTTAAGCTAGTGCTTGGGCGGACTTCCAACCCAGGTGGCCTATTCCGCTGGGGGTTGGAAGTTAGGAATGGAACTTGTTATAGCCTATTAAGTTGAGAGCGAGGAGTAAACCTAGTACTCCTGATTAGATCATTCCGCTGAGAGTTAGGAGGCCCCTTATAGTTTTTAATGTTTGGACTATTCTCACATGGAGCATTCTTCTCCCTTAGTTGAAAAACAATTTTCTGACACCCATTGACAATAAATGGCCAGATACTGCTTTATCTCTTTCTGATGAATCTTATATGTTTTTCACACTAACTCCGCAATTTGGGAGTTTGGTTATAGCATTGCTGTTTGAATTAATAACTCCTGGTCCACACCATTGTCAACACTGACTCCCCATGAATGTCAATTTGTATTTGAAATTTATTGCGGGGAAGGCCGACCATGGGATGGACACTTCCAAATATGACTCAGACGAGACAAAACTTAGTACCAGGGGAGGCACCCCAGATAAGCGATGCTATCTCTTGTTGCCAGCGGGAACGCCACTTATGGGAAGGGGAGGGAACGTGTGTAGGGGACGTAGCCACTATTGAGCACGTGTGGAGGAAGGGGTCTGATTTGATGAACCAGACTGGGAACCAGGAGGAGACCAGCTGTCGGCGACGCGGTGGGAGATATCCAAACATCCGTGCTTAAAATTGATCCACCAAATGAGACCGGAATCTGTGGACAGCTTCAGGGAGGGTGGGGATGGATCCAGCGATGGCATCCAAGACAATCGTGTGGATAGTCCACATGGCGATTGCAACCACCAGAGCATGGAGGGAGGGTGAGAGGGGAGAGGCCATTGATGAAGCAAACATATCTCTTGACAGACTGAAGGGATGTGTTTGATCCTGGCCTAGCAGACGTTGGACTTCGCGCCATATTACTTTAGAGGTGGGGCACTTCTCCAGGCGGTGAAACAGCGTTCCGTACTGGCCACACACGACACAGGATGAGTGTAAAGCATTAGAGCGCTCAGCTGTACGATACACCCGCCTCAGGCAGCGCCACACATGGGAGCGGACTTGAGGCTGCAACAGAGGATGGTGTGCGTATTTCCAGATAATCTTTTGGGTCTCAGTGGAATAAGGGATGTCCATCATGTCCAGGTAGTCCACCCTGGATAGGACATGGGGTCGAATGGGGATCACGCCATCATGGATGGGTAGCCCCTGTACCTCTTGTGTGAACTGAGGAGAGGGGCGGCCTCTTCAGGTTGTATGTCCATTAATACGAATTCTCCACTCTGCGCTTCACATGGAGAGTAGGATTCGTTTGTAGTGGGTTTTGGTCCCGTGAGGACCTGTGGCTGATGTGTGTGATGCGAGGTATTTCATCAGGGAGTGGGGGTTTGATGGATTGTTGAGGCCCAAGGCTTGGGAGAAGTTGGAGCGGGCCGCGCGGGACCAGTGTTGGGATGGGAGTGTAGGAGCAGTGACGGCCGCAATCCAGGTGCCCAGGATCTTTGTGGCATGGGCTTTGAAGTCAAGTAGGCCCATGCCACCTTGATGATGAGGGCCAAACATGACCTCTAGCCGTACTGGTGGAGGGCGGCCTGACCAAAGCCAACCTTGTAGCAAAGCATACAGGGATTTGAAGAAGCTTGGAGAGAAGGGGATGGCGTGGGCTCCGAACCAGACTTTGGATAGGAGCATAGAGTTGGCAAGAACAACCCTGCCAGTGAGGGTAGTAGGGTGGTCTCTGAGAGAGCGATTCGCTTCGTCACGTTGTCCAGTATATGGCACTCCATTACTGCTGACGCGTATCCACCTGCCTTCAACCACACGCCCAGATGGCGTACCGGTCCTATGGTAGGTCGTGGCACAAAGGGGAGCACCAGTGGAGCGGTGTGTTTTGAGTTAGTAAGGCGTGGACGTGGGCGAGCAGATGGGCCGGGTTGGGAACTACTTGCTGGGGCCCAGCAGTTCTGAAACCGACCAAGGAGGATGATTTCGGTTTTGGAGGCGTTCAGTGCCGCGTTGCTTACCCGGGAATATTCCTGGATGAGGGCTTCAAGCGCGCGTGCATCTTTGTTATTAGACACCCCCACCACGCAATCATCTGCAAATGCCATCATCTTGACTGGGGTTTGGCCTGGCACATGGACCCCAGTGAGTTGGGCATTCACATTTCGCAGTAGTGGGTCAAGGCTGAAGTTGTATAAGAGTGGGCTCAGGGGGTCCCCTTGTCGCAGGCCCCTTTGAGGACGGACTACTTCCGTTAGGAAACCTGGGCCGCGCACTGCCATTGTTGCAGATTCCGTGAGCAGCATCACCCAGTTAATGAAGCGGGGAGGTAGGCGGAATTGTTGGAGGCAGGCCCTAAGGTATTCCCAGTTTACTCTATCATAGGCCTTTTGTTGGTCCAAGAATACAAGTGCCCCAGAGGCTGTGGACTGACACACATTAGCCACAGAGTGCACGATATCCCAAATCAACCTTCTGGGGATGAAACTGAATTGTTCTGGAGAGATGGTGGCAGATGCTACAGTCCCTAAACGGTTAGCCATGATTTTTGTTAAAATTTTGGTGTCTGTGTTTGTTAGAGAAATGGGGCGCCAGTTGGTTAAGTCTAGCCTATCCCCTTTCTTGAAGAGTGTGACAGTAAAGGCCTCATGTCCTCCTGGTAGGAGGCGCGTTTCCAACAGGCTTTGGTTGAGTGAGGCTAGCAGCAATGGGGATATATATTAAAAAATTTTTTGTAGAACTCATATGGAATGCCATCTGGGCCTGGGCATTTTCAGTTTGGTGCACTGTGAATGGTAGTCCATAATTCGTTCAAGGTAATTAAATTCATTATTTCCGGGTATCAGAAAATGGTGCAGATATGAGCTCTGTCGAGAAATTCCGCCATTTTGGCCAGCTGAATTGGTTCAGCTTGGTATAACTTGGAGTAATATCTTTGCGTTTCAATTGCCACTTCAGCCGGTGTATCCACAATAGAATTATCCAATCTTCGCACCTGTGTGCAGGCCACACTCTGGCGTGGTGCAAAAATTTTTTAAGAAGTATGCGGTGCACTTGTCGCCTTTAGTGAAGCGTGTGGCCCTGTATTGGACACAAACCTAATGTTTATGTTGCCTTTCAAGTGCGTTGAGGTGGGCGGCTGCCTCCTGCCCACTTCTGGCTCCATGTAGGGCTATATCCTGAGGCTGAAATGTTGGACTCCAAGTGGGCCAATTCCGCCAGTGCGCGCAATATAACCGCAGATGTGGCTCGTGAGCATCTGGATGAGAGATGGCGATAGTGGCGGATGGTGTCTTCTTTGAAAGTTGCCCATGTGGAAATGGGGTCCGCGCAAAACAGTGCAACAAATGATTTTGCCAAAGTTGCCTCTTCCACCCACATGGAAAATCCTGGCGACGCAAGCTCTGGGGGGCAGATTTGCACCAATGTGGGGCCTTTGCAACTGTGACGGGTAAGTGGTATGTTATCGAGACCAGTCGGTGGTCATAGAATTCCATTTTCGTTGTTTTGAAGTGGGAGATGTGGGGTTGGAATTTTGCTGGCGCTAGAATAAGGTCGATGCGGGTCATGGACCTTAATTGGCCGTTGTGGACGTGGGGACGCGTCATGTTTTTGAGCAGTAGGGCATGTCACAGCAGTGCATCCATTAACCCAAGGGTGGCTTTTAGAACGCGTAGTTCTACATGACCCTGTGGGGCGTGGGGTGAGGGCGGCCACCAGTCCATTGGTGAGGTTAGCCAACAGTTCATGTTGCCAATTAGGAAAGAATTGGGGGGTAGCAGGAGGGATTTGACCGACGAGAAAAATTCCCGACACTCTTGTGCACCGTTTGGGGTGTAAATGTTGATGATTGTGTGTGCAACATCGGCCCATGAGAAGGTGACAATGAGCACTCGGCCATTTAGGAATGTTTCTGAAGATGTAAATTTGAAAAAATTGTTTTTCCAAATTAGCACCCCACAGTGCTTCGACCAAAAGGATAGGGATGGTAGGAGCATTGTTTTCCAAGCTTCCTTAGAACCTCATGGACAGTGGGTTTCCTGGATGGCCAGGATATCCACGGGTAATTTATTTTGTAAAAAACTCAGTTTCCTAGCTCGGGACAGGAAGGCCTTGAGTCTGGTGATATTCAGCATCCCTAGAGTGAAGGTTTCCCCCATCGCACCTTAGGTGTGAGGGGGTGGGCCCCCAGGCCCACCAGCCTCTTCCAGGTCCCCTGGGCTTTCACAGCAGCGCGGTTATTAGCAGCAACGCTATCAGGGTTTTTGTTAATTTTTGCAGAAAGAGTCGCGTTGGCTTTGGCCTTTGCTTTTTGTTTTCCCAACGTTGGACAAATTTTTTGCAGTGCGGATAAGTTTGGTGCACCGTCGAGTGGGGCAAAAAAATTTTTTTTGGTTGGGATAGGTCCCAAGTCAGTTTTGACCGGGGCTTGGGTGTAGCAATTGGGTGAGATCAAATCTCCCATCGGATCCTCAGATTGAGTGGCCCATTCAGCATGGGCCTCCCAATCTGATTGGGTGATGGATTCCCACGTTGCTTCCACCGCGAAGGTCTCCATGTCCTCCTGGCGTTGTGAGTGTAATATGGTGGTGGTGGCCTTGGCCGCTTCCTTGGCTGCAGTCCTATGGGCCTGCTTGGCCTTCTTCCACTCCTGCATGGAGATGGGCTTTACCAATAGGTAGCAGCCTTGTGCTCCCCATGGGAAAGCCTCCTTGGTGCTTGCGGTTGGTTTGTAGTGCACCTCTCCGCTGGCCATGGCCACCGAGGGGTGCTCTTGGAATGTGACGCCCTCTTTGATGGGGCATGCATGCGCCTTATGGCCGAATGCATCACAGTGGGTGCAAATGGGGGCGCGCTGTCCACAGTTACCCAGAATGTGTGGGTGGTGTGCCCTGCGATGTCAATAAAGGTGGAGTGCGGGATCTGGGTTAGGTCCTTCATGATCTCCTTGGTTGGGGTCAGAACTGCAATGGCTTTGCCAGTGCACAGGTGTGGCATCAGCGTGAAATGTTGCATTTTGAAAGATTGTATTTCGCCGTATATGGCGAGACCATCTTTCAGGTGTTGCTCCAAAATGTCACGTTTTACTGTAGTAGGCAAAAAGTCAAACGTGAGGATAATTTGGTTTGATTTTGTCCATCTGGTGCGTTTAGTTTCAATGACCCATTGCCCTTCAGGGAGGTCGACTACTATGTGCACTGCTGCAGCCTCATCTGCTGCTATTTTGCTTTCGAAACCTAGGTCCAGCCAACCGCGTGACATGGAGTGAGGTGCAACATACACCGCGGTCGGGAAAATTTTGTGTACATCTTCACAAAATTTTTCCCATAGGGCCGTTTTTTGGATGTCCAGATACACACGGACTCCAAATTCCACCGACAAAAGTGGCTGGGAATGTGGCGTGTTGATGTACTGGTTGCATCGTGCTTGCCACGCGAGTATCTCTGGGGAAATTGTGACCGCCAGTTTTTTTAGATTTTTTTCTATTCCGCTGGATTCTCTGGGGCGTTTTCAAACGTTAGAGGCCGCGGGCCTTCTGCCTGCTCCTCTTGCCTTGCTTGCCCAACTGCTCCCAGACATGGGCGCAGACTAATCCCCTCTATGAGATTATCAAACTAGATTTAGTCTTGAATTGAATGGGTTGCAAAAGTGTTCGCAACGAGAAAGAAAAGTTTTGAATGTCAATTTGTATAAACTGATGAAATACATCAAAATTGCTGCGTACTTGCCGCATTACATGAAATATGGCATGGCTGGTCCTTAATGTACTTGGTCCATTAGGGTCTATTCTTATTAACCCACTCACTTTAGGGAAGCTTTCCATAATAATCCCACCATTGCATTGGATAATCTGAACTATGACTTTCTACTTGGAACTCAATTTCTCTCAAGGATATTATTCATAGTGCATTATGATAAGGGGTTTTTATCCCTGCTGGGACACCGGGTCCCAATGGTTTTTAGACCCCCATGTGATGCCAAGATGGAGGACAAATCTTGGGCTTTCCTATTAGAGAGTGAAAGCTGAATGACAGACCTGAATACCATGAAAGGTGCTTTCGTGTATGGATGCATCTCCTGCAGTCAATGGCTAAGACGGCAAGCCAATTTATTTGCCTAAGATGACTACTATACCGCCAAAGTCCCAGGTTATCATTTGACACCCTTGCTCATGTCAACATTCCCTCTGGATACCTGCCAAAGATCTAAGGCCTATATAACCCATCAGTCAATGAGGTCCTGTCTTTTCCAGAAATTTTAGATCCCATTATGCTGTATTTATATTTGTATTGTTGGATACCCTTACTGAAAAACCAGGACAGTAGGACCTAATATTCCAGCTGCTTACATATGCCTCTGTAAGTCTCGGGGAACGTCCTTTGGCTCTCAATCGGGTCATCTTCCTATTCCTGAATAAAAAGACACCAAAGAGGATGGCGGTACCTCTCATCACTCAGGGCGACCTCACTTACATAGTAGATGAGCAATGGGTAACAGCTCGTCCGCTTTGGATCCCACCCCAATACCCACACTTACTTCAGCAGAACTGTTGTGGGGAATTGTGAAATCTGTGCTGAGACTACCAAATTGAAATTGGTCAGATCTAATTCGGCCAGCAATATGGCTGATGCCCAAAATTTGAATGGCTGTAAAAGCATGAAGAATGAGATATTGGCCAGATCGCCCAATGGTTCCAATTCAATCTCTAAACCAGTTGAAAAAATATTGGGTGCTATTGATGAGGGTTCAAAGCCCTCAGATAGTAATTCGGGTGTTGCACCCAATGAGCTGCTGTTGACTGAACAAACGGTTAAATGACCGAGTGTGGGCGGGTTGGCCATCCTGAACTCGTTCCCAACCAAATGGATCCATCCCTATAAGGGATGGCCTTGGGGGATTCCCATCACCTGTCAGGCCAAACGCTGTCATGATAATTGTCAGAAATGTAGTCAAGCCCTGGTTCAGACATTTGAGGTCAAACTGACAGAGACTCAGCCTGCCACCAAATTTTGTGATGTCAGTTCTTAAAGAATAAACCCCCCATTCCTGAACAATCTGCCGGTTAGGTCAAATTTGTGGGTCCCAACACCATCCTGTCACTACCCAATCAACCACTAACTAATCAGTTGCATGGCACTGAGAAAATTGTGGGTCAATTTTCTTACATTCCTTTCCAAATAAATTTTTGCCAAAAAATCAAATTTTATTTTTTTTATTTTCTGTTCCAACTGTATCCCAGATGGCTCTTCCCTGGTGGTCCATCGCCCCGCACTCCAGGTGGACTTTGCCAAGCCTTTTGGCCACCATAGCTCCCTCTATCACCAATTGGGCCCAGTGAGTCTGACACTTCTGGCTTTACAACCCCGCTCTTATAAACTTCCAACGACAATACACAGGGATCTTATGGCCCTATGTACAACAATGGAGAGAGAGAATCCATCTCCCTATCACCCCCAATGAGTTTGCCTCCCAAGCCAAGAACCTCGTCAAAACTATCCTAGTAATCCCACCTCCTGCAGTTAGAACCACTGAGTTGGGAATGGGTTCAGTGTGGTTTGCCGTTGGGATACTCCTTACCCTATTGTTACACCACCACTTCATGATATCACATTTCCTGGCTCCATACCAAGTTGTACGGTCAGCAATGCCTCTGGCATTCTGGCTTGCTTTTGGGTGTTCACGCATCCCAAAAGGCAGGCCTGTCTAAACTTCTTCTGCCGTTTCCATGACAGGCTCTTACTTATAGAGGCCCTCAATAACATCTGCAGCTTTGGAATTTAAATTTATTGCGGGGAAGGCCGACCATGGGACGGACACTTCCAAATATGACTCAAAGAGACAAAACTTAGTACCAGGGGAGGCACCCCAGAGAAGTGATGCTATCTCTTGTTGCCAGCGGGAACGCCACTTATGAGGAGGGGGAGGAAACGTGTGAAGGGGCCATAGCCACAATTGAGCACGTGTGGAGGAAGGGGTCTGATTTGATGAACCAGACTGGGAACCAGGAGGAGACCAGCTGTCAGTGACGCAGTGGGAGGTATCCAAACATCCACGCTTGAAAGTGGTCCACAAAATGAGACCAGAATCTGTGGACAGCTTCTGGGAGGGTGGGGGTGGAGCCAGCGATGGCATCCAAGACAATCGTGTGGATAGTCCACATGGCGATTGAAACCACAAGAGCATGGAGGGAGGGTGGAAGGGGAAGGTCATTGATGAAGCAAACATATCTCTTGACAGACTGAAGGGATGTGTTTGATACTGGCCCAGCAGACGTTGAACTTCGCGCCATATCACTTTAGAGGTGGGGCACTTCTCCAGGCGGTGGAACAGCGTTCCATACTGGCCACACACGACACAGGATGAGTGTAAAGCGTTAGAGCGCTCAGCTGTATGATACACCCGCCTCAGGCAGCGCCACACATGGGAGCGGACTTGAGGCTGCAACAGAGGATGGTGTGCGTATTTCCAGATAGTCTTTTGGGTCTCAGTGGAATAAGGGATGTCCATCATGTCCAGGTAGTCCACCCTGGATAGGACATGGGGTCGAATGGGGATCACGCCATCATGGATGGGTAGCCCCTGTAACTCTTGTGTGAACTGAGGATAGGGCGGCCTCTTTGGGTTGTATGTCCGCTAATATGAATTCTCCACTCTGCGCTTCGCATGGAGAGTAGTATTCGTTTGTAGTGGGTTTTAGTCCCGTGAGGACCTGTGGCCGATGTGTGTGATGCGAGGTATTTCATCAGGGAGTGGGGGTTTGATGGATTGTTGAGGCCCAAGGCTCGGGAGAAGTTGAAGTGGGCCGCGCGGGACCAGTGTTGGGATGGGAGTGTAGGAGCGGTGATGGCCGCGATCCAGGTGCCCAGGATCTTGGCAGCATGGGCTTTGAAGTCCAGCAGGCCCATGCCACCTTGATGATGATGGCCAAACATGACCTCTAGCCGTACTGGTGGAGGGCGGCCTGACCAAAGCCATCCTTGCAGCAAAGCATACAGGGATTTGAAGAAGCTTAAGGAGAAGGGGATGGCGTGGGCTCCGAACCAGACTTTGGATAGGAGCATAGAGTTGGCAAAAACAACCCTGCCAGTGAGGGTAGTAGGGTGAGCTCTGAGAGAGGCGATTCGCTTTGTCACGTTGTCCAGTATATGGTACTCCATTACTGCTGACGCATATCCGCCTGCCTCCATCCACACGCCCAGATGGCGCACTGGTCCTATGGTAGGACGTGGCATGAAGGGGAGCACCAGTGGAGCGGTGTATGTTGAGTTAGTAAGGCGTGGACGTGGGCGAGCAGATGGGCCGGGTTGGGAACTAATTGCTGGGGCCCAGCAGTTCTGAAACCGACCAAGGAGGATGATTTCGGCTTTGGAGGCGTTCAGTGCCGCGTTGCTTACCCGGGAATATTCCTGGATGAGGGCTTCAAGCGCGCGTGCATCTTTGTTATTAGACACCCTTAGAACGCAGTCATCTGCAAATGCCATCATCTTGACTGGGGTTTGGCCTGGCACATGGACCCCAGTGAGTTGGGCATTCACATTTCGCAGTAGTGGGTCAAGGCTGAAGTTGTATAAGAGTGGGCTGAGGGGGTCCCCTTGTCGCAAGCCCCTTTGAGGGCGGACTACTTTCATTAGGAAGCCAGGGCCACGCACTGCCATTGTTGCAGATTCCGTGAGCAGCATCACCCAGTTGATGAAGCGGGGGGTAGGTGGAATTGATGGAGGCAGGCCCTTAGGTATTCCCAGTTTACTCTATCATAGGCCTTTTGTTGGTCCAAGAATACCAGTGCCCCAGAGGCTTTGGATTGACATACATTAGCCTTGGAGTGCACGTTATCCCAAATTGACCTTCTGGGGATGAAACTGAATTGTTCTGGGGAGATGGTGGCAGAAACTACAGTCCCTAAACGGTTAGCCATGATTTTTGCTAAAATTTTGGTGTCTGTGTTTGTTAGAGAAATGGGGCGCCAGTTGGCTAAGTCAAGCTTATCCCCTTTCTTGAAGAGTGTGACTGTAAAGGCCTCATGTCCTCCTGGTAGAAGGCGCGTTTTCAACAGGCTTTGGTTAAGTGAGGCTAGCAGCAATGGGGATATATATTTGAAATATTTTTTGTAGAACTCATATGGAATGCCATCTGGGCCTGGGCATTTTTGGTTAGGCGCACTGCAAATGGCTGTCCATAATTTGTTTGGAGTAATTAAATTCATTATTTCCAGGTATCGGAAAATGGTGTGGATATGAGCTCAGTTGAGAAATTCCGCCATTTCAGCCAGCTGAATTGGTTCAGCTCAGTATAACTCAGAGTAATATTTTTGCATTTCGATTGCCCTTTCAGCCAGTGTGTCTGCAATGGAATTATCCAATCTTTGCACCTGTGTGCAGGCCACGCTCTGGCATGGTGCAAAAATTTTTTAAAGAAGTATGCGGTGCACTTGTCGCCTTTAGTGATGCGTGTGGCCCTGTATTAGACACAAACCCAATGTTTGTGTTGCCTTTTGAGTGTATTGAGGTGGGCGGCTGCCTCCGCCCACTTTTGGCCCCATGCAGGGCTGTATCCTGTGGCTGGGATGTTGGACTCCAAATGGGCCAATTCCGCCAGAGCGCGCGAGATAACTGCTGATGTGGCTCATGAGCATCTGGAGGAGAGATGGCGATAGTGGCAGATGGTGTCCTCTTTGAAAGTTGCCCATGTGGAAATGGGGTCCGCACAAAATGGTGCAACAAACGATTTTGCCAAAGTTGCCTCTTCCACCCACATGGAAAACCCTGGTGACGCGAGCTCAGGGGGGCGGATTTTGCACCAATGTGGGGCCTTTGCAACTGTGACAGGTAGGTGGTAGGTTATCGAGACCAGTCAGTGGTCAGAGAATTCCATTTTCATTGTTTTGAAGTGGGAGATGTGGGGTTGGAATTTCGCCGGCGTTAAAATAAGGTCGATGCAGGTCATGGACCTTTATTGGCCATTGTAAACATGGGGATGCGTCATGTTTTTGAGCAGTGGGGCATTTCATGGCAGTGCATCCATTAACCCCAGGGTGGCTTTTAGAACGCGTAGTTCTACGTGACCCTATGGGGCGTGGGGTGAGGGAGGCCACCGGTCTGTTGGCGAGGTTAGCCAACAGTTCATGTCACCAACTAGGAAAGAATCAGGGGGTAGCGGGAGGGATTTGACCAATGAGAAAAATTCCTGACGCTCATGTGCACCAATTGGGGCATAGATGTTGATGATTGCATGTGCAACGTCAGCCCACGAGAAGGTGATGATGAGCACTTGGCCATTTAGGAATGTTTCTGAGGATGTGAATTTGAAAAAATTATTTTTCCAAATTAGCACCCCACAGTGCTTCGACCAAAAGGATAGGAATGGGAGGAGCATTGTTTTCCAAGCTTCCTCAGAACCTCATGGATAGTGGGACTCCTGGATGGCCAGGATATCCACGGGTAAATTGTGTTGTAAAAAACTCAGTTTCCTAGCCTGGGATGGGGAGGCCTTGAGTCTGGCGATATTCAACGTCCCTAGAGTGAAGGTTTCCCCCTTCACACCTTAGGTGTGAGGGGTGGGCCCCCGGGCCCACCAGCCTCTTCAAGGTCCCCACAGGCTTTCACAGCAGTGCAGGTGTTAGCAGCAACGCTATTGGGGTTTTTGTTAATTTTTGCAGAAAGAGTCGCATTGGATTTGGCCTTCACTTTTTGTTTTCCCAACATCAGACAAATTTTTTGCGGTGTGGATGAGTTCAGTGCACCATCGAGCGGGTCAAAAAAAAATTTTCAGTTGGGATAGGTCTCAAGTCAGTTTCAACTGGAGCTTGGGTGCAGCAATTGGGTGAGATCGAATAACCCATCAGATCCTCAGATTGAGTGGTCCGCTTGGCATGGGCTTCCCAATCTGATTGGTTGATGGATTCCTGAGTCACTTCCGCCGCGAAGGTCTTCATGTCCTCCTGGTGTTGTGAGTGTGAGGTTGGCGGTGGTGGCCTTGGCCGCTTCCTTGGCTGTGGCCCTACAGGGCTGCTTGGCCTTCTTCTGCTCCTGTGGGGAGATGGGCTTCACCAATAGGTAGCAGCCTTGTGCTCCCCACGGGAAAGCCTCCTTGGTGCTTGCGGTTGGTTCATAGTGCACCTCTCCGCTGGCCATGGCCACCGAGGGGTGCTCTTGGAATGTGATGCCCTCCTTGATGGGGCATGCGTGCACCTTATGGCTGAGTGTGTCACAGTGGGTGCAGATGGGGGGCGCACTGTCCACAGTCACCTGGAAAGGGTGGGTGGTATGCCCTGTGATATCAATAAAAGTGAAGTGCGGGATCTGGGTTAGGTCCTTCACGATCTCCTTAGTTGGGGTCAGAACTGCGATGGCTTTGCCGGTGCACAGGTGTGGCATCAGCGTGAAGTGTTGCATTTCGAAAGATTGTATTTCGCCATATATGGCGTGACCATCTTTCAGGTGTTGCTCCAAAATGTCACGTTTTACCATAGTAGGCAAAAAGTCAAACGTGAGAAAAATTTGGTTTGATTTTGTCCATCTGGTGCATTTGGTTTTGACAACCTGTTGCCCTTCGGGAGGTTGACCACTATGCGCACTGCTGCAGCCTTGTCTGCTGCCATTTTGCTTTTGAAACCTAGGTCCAGCCAACCACGCGACATGGAGTGAGGTGCAACATACACCGCGGTCGGAAAATTTTGTGTACATCTTCACAAAATTTTTCCCACAAGGCCGTTTTTTGGATGTCCAGATACACACGGACTCCAAATTCCACCGACAAAAGTGGCTGGGAGTTTGGCGTGTTGATGTACTGGTTGCATCATGCTTGCCACGCAAGTATCTCTGGGGAAATTGTGACCGCCAGTTCTTTGAGATTTTTGTCAATTCCGCCAGATTCTTTGGGGCGTTTTTGAACGTTGGAGGCCGCAGGCCTTCCACCTGCTCCTCTTACCTTGCTTGCCCAACTGCTCCCTGACATGGACGTAGACTAATCTCCTCTGTGAGATTATCAAACTAGATTTAGTCTTGAATCGAATAGGTTGAAAAAGTGTTTGCAACAAGAAAGAAAAGTTTTTTTTTCATCTGCAGCTTTGGAAGTATAAGTGATTTTGGGTTTGAAAAGCCCCCAGCAGTAGCTCTAGTCAACATCTGTATCTGTCACGGAACAGAAAAACTCATTCTGACTGCCATTTTTTAAAGTTTCTTTGGTGCACCAAAAAGCAACTAAAGCGGTCTAGCCAAGTAGGAAAGAGTATTGGGGCACCAACATCACCAAACATTTCACCTACTATTGATTACACACATCCTCAAGGTTGGTCCAACCCAACCATGCAAAAGCTTCCTTTAAATGCAACACCCAAAAAAGACCACAGGTATGCAAGGTATGCGAACCCCAAAACATCCTTTATTTTTATTCAGGAACATAAAAACCAAAGGTGCCCGCTGACCAGAGCTCTTCTGGGGAGCAACTGACAATGCTCCTAGGAAGGGAAATGCTAGAGTCTTTTTAGAATTCTGAAGTGAACTTTGGAAGGTGCTGGTGCGCCAAAAAAATGCAGCGCTTTGGGGCCTCCCCTGAGTCATTGATTAGGCTCGCACAAGCCTAATCTACAGCTCAGGCGAGGCACAACCCAGCTCCTGAGACAACCAAAAAAAATGTTTTAAAGTGATCTGACTCAGATTCAGAAAATCTGAATCCAAGTCAGAATGTAACAAATGAGGCAAACTCATCCATTACATCATCCCACCACATAGAGGAAAAACCCCTCCCCAAAGAGGGGCCTCACAGTGGAATGCTGCTGCGATGAGGACTTCCTGGGGCGAGTTACCTCAAGCCCTGGGAAAATTAGCCTGGATAAACTCTGGTCCCCTTGAAGGAGCACAAATGGTGAGAGCAAATTGCCACTGGGCTGCCGGAATCAGTCAATCTGGCACGAGGATGCACGCCCAGCATGTGGCTGTGTTGCACCACCTCCCAGGCTCCCATTGGTGATGGTCTTCTCATCCTGGCTGGGAAGGCGCTTTCACCAAAGAAAATGTGAGAGGGATGCATGGTGCATCGCAGCTGGACATTTAATCCCTTTCTGGGCGAACCATCCATGGGGTGATGGAGCCCTGCTGGGACAGGTCCCCTCAATGCCACTAAATCCCTGGTGAGCGGGAGGCCCCACCATGAAATATAACTGATGATCACTTCAGGTCCAGGGTTGTCCATCAGTCACTGGCTCCCACTGATGCTGGTTCCTTGGCAACTGGGACCAAGTGACCATTGAGGTCAGTCCAAACTGTGGATTGGCAGCGTTCAGCGCACATTCACTTTGGAATAATTCATGGACTGGAAAAACCCCAGTTCCAACTGCTGTTAATTAAAGTTTCTTTTCTGCACCAACAAGCAACCAAAGCAGGCTAAGCAAGTCGGAAAGAGGTTTGGGGCACCAACAGCGCCATACATTTTACCCACTATTGGTTATGCACATCCTCAAGGTTGGTCCAACCTAACCATGTGAAAGCTTCCTCATAAAGCAACATCCAAAAAAGACCACAGGTATGCGAGGTATGCGAACCCCAAAAAATCCTTTATTTTTATTCAGGAACATAAAAACCAAAGGTGCCCGCTGACCAGAACTCATCAGGGGATCAACCAACAATGCTCCCTCAGGAGGGGAAATGCTAGGGCCTCGTAGAATTCCAAAGTGAACTTCACAAGGTGCTGGTGAACCTTATAAAGGAAGCGCTTTGGGGACCTCACCCAAGTTATTGATTAGGCTCGCACAAGCCTAATCTACAGCTTGGGAAAGGCACAACCCAGAGCCTGAAACAACCAAACCAAAAATGTTTTAAAGTAATCTGACTCAGATTTGGGAAATCTAAATCCGAGTCTGAATGTAACAAAATGAGACAAACTTGTCCGTTACAGTATCAGACATGAGCTCACTAGTGAGCAACAGAGCCAGTAAGAAATTCTTGGAAGAGTATTAAGATCTCTTCCCAACATCTACCTACAATTTTGGAAAATGAGTGGGGTTCTACATCACGTGTAAACTTTGGACGCGCCTCATTTGGTTCCAACCTTACCAGAAAAGTAAGTTTGAAGAATACCAGGTGTCTGTTGAGCTAAGCAAATACTTGAAGCCAGGTACTGGTGCCTTCGCGCAGTCCTTAGGCCTCCCCCTCCTGTTAGTTTGGAAGAAGGATGGCAGTCATCATGTGGTGATGGATTATTATCATCTCAATTCCATCACTAAGAAAGACAGTTATCAATTTCCCCAAATTGATGACTCTCTCTGATTGACTACTGGGTCACAATACTTTTCCGCTATGGATCTCACTAGTAGATATTGGCAAGTGGAGCACACCCCAAAGATTGAGCTAAGTGTGCGCTTATTGCTAATGAGGTTCTCTTTAGACTCATGGGTATTCCCCAGGGCCTTTGCAATGCGCCCATCACCTTTCAACGCGCCAAGTATTGGACCCTAGGTGACTTGAAACTTTCCTATGTTCTCATGTACCTTAATGATATCATTATCTTCCCTTGAACCTTCAACGGGCATGTAGAACACCTATGGGAATCTTTTAAGTGTCTTAGATAGTCTAAAACAAAATTAGGCCTTTCTAGTTCTCATTCTTCCAATCAGAAAGGGAATTTCTCGGACACAAGGTCTTGAAGGACAGTATTAAGCCCATCCTAGACAAAGCTGACGCCATTAAGAAGATGTCACGCCTCCAGAGCCTTATGGAA
The DNA here is from genome assembly GCA_022478985.1 of Massospora cicadina. NCBI lineage: Eukaryota > Fungi > Entomophthoromycota > Entomophthoromycetes > Entomophthorales > Entomophthoraceae > Massospora > Massospora cicadina. The sequence continues at coordinate 76,051 of JAKSZP010011955.1, forward strand.
ATTAAGTATTCTTGGGCATGGTGGGCTATTATAGTCAGTTCATCCATCAGTTTGCCAACTTAGCCGAGCCCCTGTTCTATCTCCTCCAATAATATGTTCTCTTTGTGTGTTAGCTTGAGCAAGAACAGGTGCTTAATGCGATTCATATCAAGAGCATTTCTATAATTCTCGAGTTCCTGGAGAGGTGCTGAGGAAGGTCCTACCCCACAACCTGGGTACAACTTGCTAACAAGAGGTGAAACAGGGTACCGTTTAGGAGAATGGTGCACAAAGACCCAAATGCAAGGGTTGCACAAACTTGTTATCTGAGATATTAGAAAGGTTGGCAAACAGAACCAAACAAATGCACATATTTAAAATAAAAATCAACGGGAGTTTATTATTAACTAAGATGACCAACAAACAAGGTTGGTCATGAAACCCATTATAAACTACTGGGTTGGCATCATCATTCATAAGGCGAGGAGCTGCGGCCAACTTGAACCAAAGAATACAACTTCCCATCCTTTGTCGTGCTGTAACCTGAGTAAGCCCTCACTTTAGTGATTGACTGAAGCTGGATTTTCCCCAATTTAGTGATATTATAAATAGAACGGGTCTTAAAACCTTATTCTCCAACTAACCATAATGAACTGTCATTATTCTTCAAATAACTGATACATTTTGACGCCGCAGATATAATGCTCATCTGACCATCATGCGAACCCTAAGGACCAACTTGCGCATATCTTGCCTTTACCCAGCATTATTACAGGGTATTCTTCAGGTCAGGCAGGTCTGCCAACTTTGTCTTCTTGGCCTCCTAAAGCCCAGCCTTATCCTTACATTCTTTCCCCTCAATTATGTCATTTAACCATGACACTGCAAACCACTTTTTGTACTGAACCTATTTTTAGTTCACCCACATTCTGATCTACCTTTCTTACTATTTATGGTGCTAGTGATGTCACCATTGTGGCCATCCTCAATCATCATAACAAAAATCAGGTTGATCATCCAGTAGCTTATTTCAGCAAGACCATGAGCAAGGCTGAATGGAACTATAGCATTATCAAGCATGAGTGCCTGGATAAATTTTGAAGATCAAGAATTTCCAATATCTACCTCTATGGCACCCATTTCACCAACATCACTGCTATTCTTTGCTCCAAAAACTGCACCAGATGAAGGACCCAGATGTCCGGTTAGCCAGGTGTACTCTAAGGCTTCAGAGGTACGATTTCACTATAGTCTATCACTCAAGAGTTATTCATCAGAACGCTGACGGTCTCTTTAGGATGTCATTACTGGCTGCTTTGACCCCTGAGGAGGACCGATTATATAATCTAATTGTCTGTCTCAAATGAAGGGAAATAGAGATTCCTGAGATAAAAGCTGAGCTCTGGAAAATGATCCAAGACACTCAGATTAAGGAAGGAATTCTGTATAAAAATTTAATAAGGTATAGTCCCTTATATCTACCCTTCTATTTAAACTGATGTTATCCTAGAAGGCCATAAGATTGTGGGACATAGAGAAGTGAAGAAGACTCACAAATGGCTGAAGAAACGATGATATTTGGACTGAATGGTAGTAACCATTTAAGAGGTCCTGGAGGCGTTTATGACATTCCAATCCCAAGACAGAGCAAGTCCCCAATATCAGCACCCAGTCATTGCCCGTCAGGTCTTTTAGTGTCTTTATCATTAATGTAGTAGGCCCTCTTCACAAAGAATTTCATGGCCATAAATACATCCTCTTAGCTTGGACCATTTGACCAAATGAGTTGAAGCGATTTTTGTCACCGCTGCCAAAGCTAAGGCCATAACTCTATCCTTATTCAATCCATTTTCACTCATCACGGATGCCCACAAACTTTACTTTTGGACAATGGGCTAAATTTCACCTCGCATGTTGTCAGGAAAGCAACAGATAAAGTTTAGACTGGCCTTCCTGTTGGGATGTAAAAACACCCAAAAGGCGAGCAAGGATGGCAGGTGCATTGCTCATTGAATGATGTTAAAATGTGCAGGGAGACAAGTAGCCTAGGAGTGCCAACGGGACACAAATGCAAAAAACAAGCCATCAAGAAACCAGGCTGTTGCAGCCCCAGGGCCAATGGGCCTGGTTGTAGAAAGTTGTGGTATTAGATTGGGTGGATAGGTTCTTCCCATAGGGGAACTAAGTATGACAATATTGGCAATGGTGCGGATTCTCGCCTGGAGTGGGGACAATTTTTTTCATAAAATAGCAAGATCCTGGTGGCAGATTGCCTCAGCAAGCAGTGAGAATCCTACAAAATTCTTGATATGATAGGCCCAATTGACTGCAGTGGGGACTAAAGTAATAATATGACTAGGATAGCCTAGTCAATACAAGGCCAAAGTGCCCACATTGCAGATGTTGCAGGGGTTTGGCACAGAAAAATTCTAACATAATCAAATATATTGGAGAGTGGGAAAATTTTTATTAAATTTAAAATAGAAAATCGGCCATCAATGTTCTCAGTGTGTTATGACTTACTTAAATAGCCGATTGTTTGAGAAATAGTTTAGGAAAGCATAAGATTGGGGCCCTTAAGATTTGACCTAACCCAAATTATCTCTTGCACTTTGACATCAAAATTGAAGCCAATTTGAGTTTTAAAAAAATACAAAAAACTGCTGCTCAATTAAGCCAAAACTTACAACTGTCAATGCTTTCAACGCCTGCTGCCCTGGCTTGGGGTGGTGGTGCACCGCCATCTGAGATATTTTGACCACCATTAAAGTGCGCCTTGGCTGGCTCTTCTAGCCCCCTAGTGCTACCAGGCGTTATGTTCCCCCTCAGGACTTGGCCCACCATCTCGCAAGTTCCCAGGCAGTGCTCCAGAGCCCTTGGGTGCTCCCACAGAGCAATTTGCATTTCAGCCTCTGGGTTGAATATGGGAACCATTTCCCATATGCAAGTGCGGCCATTATCTAGATGGCCAAGGCAGTGTTTAAACCCACCAGCTTCATCAATTTCTGACGCTTTAAAGGGGTATTTTGACCTCAGATTCTGTTCTGAGGCTGATGCAATGGCAGCAGCTAAGATGCCATTGATATTTAAAATATTCCCCTTCTGACCGTTTGCACCTGGCTCCTGAATGAGGCTACTTTGGTTGTCCAGTTCGCCAGGTTGCCCTCCCACCTTTCCCCTGAATGCCTCCACCATGAGCTCACAGAGGGTTGCCATTTACGGTGCAGACCCTGTGCTGCAATTCATGGTTCCAGATGGAGCAGATCATTTGGCAGAGCCATGCGCCTTTTGTGACATTCTTCCCATTCCGTCATGACACCCATCTCACAATTTCCCCTTGCATTATGATCATATCCTCCCCTGATCACCCTTTCTGGGAATTCGTTAAGAACAGCCACGCCATTTGCCCCTTGTGCTTCAAGCTTGATAACTCAAAGTGCAAGTGCCCTATGGCTTCCACCTCCGCCAATTCCACCGCTCCCCCTCCAGCATCAGCTCAGCTGCTGCTAGACCCAAATTTTTTGAGTGGGGCTCAATTCTCCCACCCCCAAACTCAGCGAATTTTGGTGTGGCTTCCAAAGCCACACAATCATAATTTTAAAATCTTTAAAAATCCAGTTGAGATATGCCAAACTGAGCTGATAATGAAACTGTTTCAGCTGAGCTGCCATGGTTGACAGTTTTCAGACAATCATGTGCGGCCAACTTGCCAACTATGGTGGCTGGGCCAGCATTGGCCGAGTCAAATACTTTTGAGTGTTTCAATTGGATTGTCAAAAATGACTGGTCATATAACGTTAAACCGGATTTTTTATTGGAGGAGTTTTTCATCAATCCTCCCAAATTGCACCCCCACCGTTTTCATCTTAAAAGCATTTATCCCATTTATAAAAGATAAATAAAATGGCAGTTGAAGCCGCTGCAGCTCCTGCCAACACCCTACTCTGCAAGAAACTCTATGGGGCAATGGAACCCCTGGTTGAGGGTATTACTATCCCCAATTTTCCTCATGATTTTGAGGAAGATGCAAAATATGAAATTGAGGAGCTAATTTTTGGTGTGAGCCATGCTTGCATCGATGCAGCAAAAACTTCTCTTTTTAACCCCGCTTATCCTGAAATCCACTGGTGCATCAAATCTTTCACTTGTGTGCTGTCTCTCATTAATTTTGCTAAGCATCAACTTTCTCAATACGTTGAGGCTATGGACACCGCTGGCCTCATAAACGAAGAAAACCCACAACTATACCTCCTTATGATTCATGTCGCTGATGCTCCCACCCCAATGCTGTCTGCCATGGTCCACTAGCTAAAGCGGGCGCCAGACAAAAGTTTCCCCAAAGCTTTCTCCCCTTCTGATATGGCTTCCTAGGCTGTTAATTGAGGTGCCATATTAGGGATTTTTTATTTCTAGTAGTCCCTTTTTTTGGACCATTTGCAATAAGGATGCGTGGTGACTCCCCCTTTTGGGGTGGGCACTATTAGTGCTAAAAAGAGATTTGACCTAACCCAGCGAACTTTGAGTGAGGTGGAAAATTAAATTAAATTTGAACCAACTTTATTATTGGTGGCAGGCTGAGTTGCCATCAGTTTGTCCATGGATGCCCAAATTGCGGATTTTTCATGGATTTGATGATTTGAGCGACGAAATCTTGCCCAATAGGAAACAAGAAACTCCCAAGGCCACCCCATGTAAGGCGGCCCCAAGAGGTTATGAGCAGGTCATGGGCACCTAACTCACCTGCACCTGGTCGCTCTGGCGTCCGTTTTACCAAACAACATTTGTCAGATGAAAATTTTGATTCTTTTGGGGAGGGTTCAACGCTGGCAGCTACTTTTGATGATATCCTGATGCAATTGGCAAGTTTCACCAATGATTCAGTATAAGACGCTTTATATGCCAAAGGTACACAGCTGTGGGCTTTATTTCCAATGGTTTGGTGCTGTCAGTCCTTGATGCTGAAAGCTCATTGCCGTCAGGCACATTTGACCCTTTCACCCCATGTGGATGCTGATTCTCCAATAATTTGAAAAAATTTCCCTTATTTTGCATTGCCAATCTGTCCAATTTTAATACTGGGATAGGTGGCGGGGTCCTCACTGGGTAAGCTGTGACCCACCGCTCATCTACCACATGGGCGAGGTCGCCCTGGGAGATGAGAGGGGCAGCTGGCCTTCTCAGACCTTCTTTGGCTGGGTAGGGGATGCCACCCAGTCCAAGCGTAGGGGGCGCTCCCCTGGACTTACATTATCCTTTCTTTTTCCCAAAGGGGAGCGCCACCACCAGGAAATTGAGCGAGGGCCACATTCTAATGGGCATTGGGAGACTTGATTACCATCAGTGTAGCTATTTTTGGGGAAAGTGGGTAGCATTGGGGTGGGTAGCATGGAAAGCCTCAACAAGGTCCAAGCAATTAGCACAATCCTGTGCACCAACTCAGATATTTTCATAGGCCGGAGAGCCTTTAAATTCAACCAAATATTGAACTGATAGGCAGGAACGTTGAGAAGACAGGATGCTGTCAACTTCATCTTCCTCTGCACCCTCATTATGATAAGCTCCAGTTCCAATAGGATCGCCCCATCAAATGGAGACAACTGAGATACATGAAAACTTGTGTTGCTTCTAGTGGCCTGGAAATTTCAGACGGAAGGCGCCATTTCCCAAGTCTTTTTTCACCAAATGGGGGCCTGAGTGCTTACTTGCAAACTTACATAAGGGCACCTGCATGCGCAAGTGTCACGTGTCAAGAATGACGTGTGAACCTACCTTTATTTTGTGCACTGGGAGCCGCTTCCAATCTGCAAACCGTAAATAATCACTTATGGCCTTGGTCAAGTGCTCCTGAACCAAGGACGTGTGGCACGATTGTGCTGAGCATGACTGGCTGAAGCTAGTACCTCTGGGCAAAGGCATGGGCCAACTGAAAACGATGGGTTATACATCAAGGTCGCTCCACATGGTGAGAAGCCTGTGATGCATGTGTTTTGTTATTATATGCAAACTGGGCAAGGGGAAAGTTGTCCGCTCAGGTATCTTGAGTGGCTGCAGCGTAGCACAGCAGGTACTGTTTCAATATCTGATTGACTCGTTCATTTTGAACATCTGACTGTGGATGGTATGCAGTGGAGTGACAGTGCGTAATATTCAAGATTGCCAATATCTCGTTCCAAAACTGCGCCATAAATTGGTCCTGCAGTCACTGATAATTTCCTATGAGAGTCTGAACATAAAAACACGTGTCTCACAAATAGTCAGGCTGTTTCCTCAGAAGGGATAGTGGAGAAGCACGGGATAAGCAAGGAGAATTTAGTGAAGCGTTCTGCAACCACCATGACCGCTGTGAACTCACTGGAGCTGGGTAGCTCAATAATAAAGTCCGCAACACTGATGTCCATGGCCCCTCTGCCTGCTGCAAGGGTTGAAGGAGACCATTCCTACCATACTGGTCCAATTTGGCCTGCGTGCAAGTCACACATTTGGAGATCCATGACGGAACATATTTTGGCAAGCCTTGCCAGTTAAAGGTACACTTTACTAAATTGATGCATTTCTTATTCCCCAGGTGACTGACTGCACAGGGATAATGATGAGCTTTAATGATATTGTCTTAAAGGAGGGGAGGGACCCACACCCACAATCTAAACTGGATAAGCCCCTTAGCCAGAGAATAAAAGGAATGCTTTGAAGTCAGGAGAGACAATCGCTCCAAAAGATCCACCCCTTCTGCACATGCAATCTGCACTTCTAAGACCCACGAAATCAAAGGTGCATCCAGATCTAAGTCTGCTACCAAAACCATGGGAGTAATAATGGCTAAGGTTTGAGCTGGCATAATGACCATGACCAGATCCGCCTCATTTGAGTCAGCTGGGAAAAGTGCAGAATTGCGACTTAGAAAAATTGAGAAGGACATTTAACGCTTCTTTCACAAAATCATTTTTGAAGTTAAAGCTGCAAAAATTATGGTAGGTTTGGGCCTGTTAGTGCGCCAACTTCAGTTGCTTGCAGAAATAGATGAGAACTTGGTGGACCATATGCATCATTTCTCGCGTTGAGCGCCATGAAAGAGATACCACCAGTAGGTCAAGGCTCAAGCCGCGTCTGCCAACTTCTTGTCATAGATGGCCCAAGATTGCTTGGTGGAAGAAAACTTGTGGGAATCCTAAGTGACTGGGTGTTCCAACCCATTGTACTCTTGAAGCAAGACAGCCCCTACAGCAGCAGAAGATTCATTTTATGCTACAATGTAGGGTTTGGAGGGGTCCACATGCTTAAGGATGGGAGGCAACAAGAACACCTTCTTAATCGAATTGAATGCCTGCTGGTACTCAGGCGTCTAGCAAAATGGGATGTTTTTGCCCATGAGCAGATGCAGTGGTGTGGCCAACTGCTAGAGTGTGGAAGAGAATTTTTTGGGAATATAATGTTACCCAAGAAGCTTCTTAATTGCTTCTGTGTCGTTGAAGTTGGCCACTCATGGATAGCATCCAGTTTACTGGGCGGAATGGCATACCCATTTTTTAAGTGAGACTACCTAAGAAGGTGGCTTCCTTCCAATTAAATTCACATTTTGATGGCTTGACAAACAAACCAGCCTTATGCAGGACAGCAGCTACTTCCTCCAAGTCTTTTGCATGTTGTTTGGGGGAGGAAGAATGTAACGGGATTTACTAATATATGCAACTGAGCAGGTGGACCGTAGATTTTCTATCACATAATCAATCATCCTTTGGAAAGTTGCAGGCGTATTCTTCAGCCCAAAAGGCATCAATCAAATTTGGAATATGCCTCGTCTAGTCCAGATAACAGTAAGCCATTTCCTAATTTTCTGCTACTAAAATTTGATTAAAGGCGTTAACTAAGTCAAGTTTTGGAAACACTTATAACTTTGCAATTGCTTGGCATATTGTCTGTTCCAATGGCAGGTGATAAGAAACATATACCGTGATATTTTTGACGTGACTGTAATCCACGCAGGGATGAAGGGAACCATCTGCTTTTTTGAAAAACAATGGGAGAGGCAACCAGGGATGTCTCCTTGAACAACTAACCCTTCTTTAGAATGTCATCTAAACATGCATAAAGGGCAGCCTTTCCTCCTCCAAATGCGGGTACAGTGGGCAATTTATGTTCAACGCCTCCACCGTTGTCTATAAATTCAAATTGAATTCTATATATGATTAAAGGTGGTTTTCCTTTTCAGAGTTAAAAAATGCTCTGGTAGTTCATCAACGCTGCTGGGAAAATCTGGCGGAAGCCTATAGGTGAGATGAGGGTTGTAACAGACCCAAAGCTTTGAGCTTTATTGAGGGTGTCCAGCTATGGGAACTTGCCATCCACATGACCATTGGAAAATGACAACATTTTAGATTCTAGGTGGATTTTTGCATGCTGCTGGTGCCACCAACCCACACCTTAATTACTGGGAACACAAGGTTAGGTATCACCAAGAAGCAATTGCAAAAATTAAACAAGTGAACTGAGAAAGGTACTGGACGCCGTACTTTGTAGGATGGCTTGGAGGCCAACGAGCTGACCAACACCGCTGGCCCCAGGTCCAAGCCTAGATCCAGCTTCTGGGCCAACTTCAGATCCATGAAGTTACCTGCTGCTCCAGTGCCTACCAAGGCCTTGAAGATACCAGGTGCGCCCCAATGGTAATTTTCATTGGTAATAAAAAGTAGGCGTAGTTCTATTTATTGGCAGATGTGGTCAATTCTTCTGACAAAAAAGATTGCAACTAGATCACGGGGAGGAGCAGTTTTCTTTAGAGGAGCAAAATTGGGGTGAACAAGGAATTGAATCACTTTCTCCCCAGGATAGTCTTCCATTGACTTATAGGCAGGTGAGCTGGAGAAAACCAACTTGGGCGCAGGGGCGGCGTTGGGCCCTGGAACTAAGGATACTGATTTGACGTTGGGATCAGAGACTGAGGCCAAATTGAAAAACCCAGTCATGAAGTTCCCATTTTGAGGGTGGGGGTCATGGCGGAGAGCTGCATTAATATAAATCTTCTGCCTTGCAAATCTGATCCACTGTTTCCATAAGGGTGGACCAAATAACGTGATGAGCAGAAGCTGGATACAATGCAGTTTGGAAAAATGCTTGGAGTACATCTCTGGGGAGATCCAGCACCAGGTCTTGCTCACAGAAAGCTGCAAAAAAGGACGTCATGGTAGGGGCTTTGGTGTTCATAGAGAATGATCAAACAGACATTTGGAACTCGTCACAGGAGACTTTAACGCTGCTGACACTACTGTAACATGTGAGTCAGGGTCTTCTGGTCAAATGCAGAACGCAAAAGGCCTCGCACCCACTGGTGAGTTTCACCTTCAAAAGCATCTAGAAGGGCTACGCTCTGCTGAGCATTTGTCAACAAAACGGTACTGTTTGGTATTATTGCGGACTGCATCTGCACCTCAGTGAGGGCTTCAAGGACCTGATTTGCAACCTCATGGTAAGGAACATCCAAACTTACTACATGAGGGTGAGCTGAGGGGGCAGTAGGGGGTAATGGGGCAATAAAACCATGAAGTAATTCCTCCAAAGCCATCCAGGAGCTTCTTAAAAAATTGGCAATCACCAAACAACGGAAGGCAGGCCACTGACTGTACGTTCATATGGTAAATAATGACTACTGCTGCGCCACCTTGACTAGGAGGGCGGAGATGTCTGGAAACAATGGATGGTTGATTATGTCAGGAAAGCGGCAGATAAAGTTTAGACTGGCCTGCCAGCAGGATGCAAAAATACCTAAAAGGCGATCCAGAATGCCAGGGGCATTACTGCTTAAATGATGTTAAATTGCGTTAGGAGATAAAAGATTTGGGAGTGCCAATGGGACGAAAATGTAAAAAACAATCTGGCAAGAAACCAAGTTGTTGCAGCCTCAGGGCCAATGGACCTGGGCGTAGAAAATAGCAGGATTAGATTGAATGGCTTGGTTTCCCGCATAGGGGAACTAGGTAAGACAACATTGGCGATGGTGCAGATTCTCACCTGGAGTGGGGACAATTTGTACATAAGATACCAAGTTCCTGGTGGAAGATTGACTCAGCGAGTGGGGATAGTTCTACAATGTCCTTAACAGGATATACCCAATTGACCGCGGTGGGGACCAAAGTTAATAACATGACTAGAATAGCCCAGCCAATATGAGGCCCCAGTGGCCACATTTCAGATGTCGCGGGGGTTCACAAAGAAAAATTTGAACTTATCAGATATATTAGAGCGTGTAGAGATTTTATTAATAAAATAAGATAATTGACCTTCAATTTTTAGTGTGTTATGATTTCATTAATGACCAATCAATTTGGGGAATAGCTTGGGAAAGTTTGGGATCAGGGCCCTTGAGATTTAACCTAACCCAGCAAACTTTGAGAGAGGTAGAAAATTAACTTATTTTGTTCTAACTTCAAAAGTATTGGTTGTGGGATAATTTGTTAATGGTTTGTCCATGAACGCCCAAATTTCGGATCTGCTACAGTGCTGACAAAGAGCAATGGCATCTCGCCTGATGGGAAATAGGAACCTCCCAAGACCACCCCATGTAGGGGCGGTCACAAGAGGTTGGGAACAGATTCAAGGGCACCTAACCCACCTGCACCTGGTCGCTATAGCGTCCGTTTGACCAAGAAAGATTCGTCAGATGAATATTTCGATTCTTTTGGGGAGGTTTCAACGCTGGTGACTACTTTTGACAATGGCCTGATGCCACCGGCAACTTTCGCCAAAGATTCAACATTGGACGCTTTATATGCCAAAGGTACACAGCTGTGGGCTTTATTTTCAATGGTTTGGTGCTGTCAAGCCTTGATGCTGAAAATTTGTTGCCGTCAGGCACATTTGACCCTTTCACCCCATATAGATGCCGATTCCCTAATAATTTGACATAAATTTCCTTAATTAAAGTACCAATTTGTCCGGAGTTAATACTGGGATAGGTGGCAGGGTCCTCAAAGGGTAATCTGTGACCCACCGATTGTCTACCACATGGGTGAGGTCGCCCTGGGAGATGAGAGGGGCAGCTGGCCTTCCCAGATCTTTTTAGATGGTAAAGGGAATGCCACACAATCCAAGCTGAGGGGGCGCTCCCCCAGACTTACACATGTAGTCCAAGTACTAACATCTCTTTTTGGAACTAACCAGAGCTTCATCACCCTTATAACCTTTCAACCAATGGGAAGCGGAACTTGTTAATGGAACCCTCACATCTATCTTGTGGAAGATGGCTGCCTCTGACCCTACTCGCTGGAACCATTATTTAACCAACGCCTTGCTTGCTTAACAAATAAGCTACCTTCAAATCATTAATATGCCCCTTTTGAAGCTCTATTTTTGGAGTGCTCCTCGTTTACCAAGTAGCATTGAGACCCTGTTTAATACCTACATTCTTATTAACTCTAACTATGAGGTCCTTATCTTATGAAATTCTCCAGCTTCAAGCACTATCCACTAAAAGCATTGTCACCACCACAGAAAATGAGACATTCTAATTTAAGGTTGGCCAACCCATCTCACCAATTTTTAAAAGATGATATTATTTTGTTTTATTACCATCTACCCAGTGGTTGACAGAACTATCTTGAGATTCTTTGGTCTGGACTTTATAAGGTCTTTCATAATGTGAACTTGGAGTACTTATTTGCTGACGTCAGTCATAGGACAACTGTAAACTGAGTACACAACCAATTCCTTTGGCAATATACCTCCCTCCAACAGGATTTTAAACGGGGCATTGTCAGGATTTTTGATGATGATCAAGTCAAAATCCCTACTTCTTAATTGATCCTTATTAAGTTGACTTTCAGAGCCAGTATGAATGAAACCTGTCCCTGAAGGCACCAATGTGAGTTTCAATAAGGAAGCCTCACGCACACAAGAGATGATGGAGATGCCTTCAGAAATTTTATCCCCGCTTCCTGAACCTCAATAGGTGCGACCCCACCTTTGCGGCCATGAGAACAATGCAGAACAATGAGGGCACTAACCAGGCAGTTGATATTGAAGGCTATAAAGAATCCTGATTGTACAGTACCACAAAAATCCTTGAGTCACCACGTCCTCGCTCAAACTATAAATATTGACGCTTTTTAACTCAATAAAGTAGTCTATTTCTACCCATATTTTCTTCTTTTAACTCTCCGCTAGTTTACAGCTTTAAGCCCATTTTTGAACTTCAGCTAAAGTCCAGAGAAGGGTTGCACCAAGAGAGTAAATGAAATTTTTTGGTGGAAGTGGTCTGGAAGGAGCAGAGTAAGAGTAATCAGATATCTATAAAATTTAATGAGTCTGAGACATCCCCTTCATCAGGCTTGGATAGGACACGACATTCAGAGTGGGAAGAAATGGTAGACATGGGATGAGGTGCCGAGTCATCAGCAGAGGGTGACTCACACCCTAAGCTGACTCCACTTTTACCGCCTCATCAGCCTTTTCTTCCAATGGGAATCCTCCTGATGTCAAAAGATTCCAAAATAAGAGTAAGGGTCGAGTTGATGTTAGGTCTTTGGAATCATCCTACTGCATAAATTTGAGGATGGTTTCCTCCTGTTAGGTGTTTGATGCACCTATGGCTCAGGCAACTCAATGATAGATCCCTTAACATCAATAATTGATTTTAGCATCTTCTTTGCATTCTGGAAGTGTAGTATGAGAGTCATAATGTGTTAAAATGTGGAGTGGATGGCGGCGTTGGCGTCACCCAAATTAACCCAATTGTAGGATTGAGGGCCTAAGCTTCATGATAAAACCATTTGGGTAAACTTGATATTTGTCTCTCCATGTTAAGGGCAGACCTGCATGAATGCCTGCTTACAATTAAACAGGGATATATTGCTTCCAAATTGTTTGATAAGGGCATCTTTTAGCTCCGCCCAATTAGTACACTCTTTGAAATATGGCATCATGATATCTTGGGACTTACTATCAAGATAGGTTAATGTGTGTTGGCACTTTTGGCAATCTGTAGTGGCCCATCACATTTTCATATGCATAGAGATAGGACTGGATGATTTCCGTCTAAGCACATACTTCACTTTAAAGTTGGGTTTAAAATGTCTTACAGGTTTATGAGAATATGAATAGCTAAATAAGGAGGCTGGTCAGACTCAGTTAACGCCATGGTTCATTGGTCAGTTTGAGGATAGCTTTAATGACTTGATGGCGGAAGTCATCCATATCATCCTGGAGGGTGGTGTAGAAAGCGTTGACATGTTCTGTGAGGCTTTAAATCTAGGAGTCAGCAGAGGTTTTCAATCTTTCTAGATTGGCTTGCTACTTTTGATGACCGGGTATCTTCTTTAACCTCAATTGTTTAAAGTTTAGCATTCATCCAATCAAGTTGGCAGTTTGCTTTGGTCTGCTTATGATTGCTGTGAGGTGATCAACTGGGAAGTTCACTTGGATCTGCTTAAGATTGCTGTGAGGTGATCAGCTAGGAACATGTTTGGATTAGGGAAACAGAATTGTTAAACAATGAGATCAGGGTTTAATCCTCATTAAGTAAATCTGCTTCATCACACATCCAAGCTCCTTGAGCCACCTTTAGCATATGTAGCATCAGGTGATTAATTTGAGCTTCATGGTTTTCACCAAAAAATGGTAAATTAGGTAAAGCAGTCCTAGAAGGTCCACAAGGATCTTCATGTCATAGGAACATCTGCCACCTTCAGGGTCAGTAGGACCAGTAGCTTGGGAGGACCTTGATGGATAATTACTTCATAAACTGATGGCATACAGTCCTCTCATCCAATTGCTGAACCTGGGTAGGTAAGGCTTCAATTTGAGAATCAGTGGTTTGAAAATTCCTTGTGATTTGTTTAAAAGGTTAAGTTAAAGCGCATCCCACTTGATGGTTCAAGTTGATGGTGGCATGGGCCATCTGACAGGTGAGTTCACTATGTAGGTAATGGGTAGCTCCATTTAATCTGGACCAAGTGGTTTTGAATCACGTTGATCAACTGGCAACTATCTAGAATGGGTTTTTAGTTATCTTGACCAAGGTTGGATGCAGCTCAATACAATTCAAGCAGTTGAGCGTGAATTTGCTGTGAGAGATGAGTTGCCATTGGATTTTTATGTGCTGTAGACTTAGTAATTACATCTGATGGTGAATGTTATGGTGAACGAATAGACAGAGATAGGTCTCAGTCCAAGCTACTACTTTAGTGTAGGAAGGTTGGGTGAGGTTTACAGATGTTGCAAACTGGGAGCTATTTGAGTGGGGTGACTATGACTGGATCTCCCTTTAGGATTGATAGTTCCAGAAAATAAAGCTGTAATGGTAAGGGCTACCTCAGCAGCCTGGATTTAGAAAAGTGATAAATCAGGGGCTGAAATAATCAAGGTCATGGTTGCTCTGAACTTGAGCTCTTGAGTGCTCAGATGAGGTATAACTTGATTAATGAATTGACCCATCTAGTCAAGCTCATATTTTACTCCATATTGATAGGGCTGTTGTTACAGTTGTCATTCATATGAAGGTACATCTTCCCCAAACAGCCTCAGAAGGGACCTGGCAGGGAGCACTAATATTGATTTTTTTGTTATAATTTAAAGTATGAGTCTTATAAAGGCTATACCATTATTAGTCACTATAGCTTCAGAGGTATCTACTAGTAGACTTATGGTTAATAGGGAAACTCTCATGACAGGAAAGAGGATTTATCAAGGCAAAACACTTCTGGAACTCAGGCAAAATCAGATCTTGCTAGGCAAACTCTAGTAAAACAGGAAAAACTAAAGGTTACAAATGAGTAGATCTTTGTTTGCTAAAACTTGGGGGTATTTATAGCTTTGGTAGAAGTTCAGGATCAATTAGGGTATGGAAATTCCCATAACAATGCAGCAGAATGTAGAGGATTCTGGAAGATACATGCTTTACCAATCAATGTGGCAGGTTCAGGTTATCTCCAGATGTTAAGATCTTTATTGATAACAAGCAGACCAGGATAGATTTGGGATTTTAATTGATCGTTTTGGAGTTCATAATTAATTGTAATTCTGGTAGCTTCTGCGGGGGTAGAACTCCATTGCACAAGTTGCATATTTTTATAACATTCAAAATTTATCTGAGCTAGCGCAAATCTCATCATTCCAAACACATGGATATACCAATATATATATTATTAAGTGCTAACTGATATAGTTAATTTTGTAGTGTGGTAATTGAAGCGTTTGAAGTCATGATATAGATAGGGAAAGGCAGTGCAACAATTTAAAGATCTATCTATGTGACACAATAAAAATATAACATAAGTAAGTAATTCTAACAGTGCACTTGGCCTTTATGGCTCAGATCTCAAGCTCATGTTTAGTTTTAAGCTTAGGTCATCATATAACCTGAACCTGCCACATTGATTGGTAAAGCATGTATCTTCCAGAATCCTCTACATTCTGCTGCATTGTTATGGGAATTTCCATACCCTAATTGATCCTGAACTTCTACCAAAGCTATAAATACCCCAAGTTTTAGCAAACAAAGATCTACTCATTTGTAACCTTTAGTTTTTCCTGTTTTACTAGAGTTTGCCTAGCAAGATCTGATTTTGCCTGAGTTCAGAAGTGTTTTGCCTTGATAAATCCTCTTTTCCTGTCATGAGAGTTTCCCTATTAACCATATAAGTCTACTAGTAGATACCTCTGAAGCTATAGTGACTAATAATGGTATAGCCTTTATAAGACTCATACTTTAAATTATAACAAAAAAATCAATATTAGTGCTCCCTGCCAGGTCCCTTCTGAGGCTGTTTGGGGAAGATGCACCTTCATATGAATGACAACTGTAACAACAGCCCTATCAATATGGAGTAAAATATGAGCTTGACTAGATGGGTCAATTCATTAATCAAGCTATACCTCATCTGAGCACTCAAGAGCTCAAGTTCAGAGCAACCATGACCTTGATTATTTCAGCCCCTGATTTATCACTTTTCTAAATCCAGGCTGCTGAGGTAGCCCTTACCATTACGCTTTATTTTCTGGAACTATCAATCCTAAAGGGAGATCCAGTCACAGTCACCCCACTAAATAGCTCCCAGTTTGCAACATCTGTAAACCTCACCCAACCTTCCTACACTAAAGTAGTAGCTTGGACTGAGACCTATCTCTGTCTATTCGTTCATCATAACATTCACCATCAGATGTAATTACTAAGTCTACAGCACATAAAAATCCAATGGCAACTCATCTCTCACAGCAAATTCACGCTCAACTGCTTGAATTGTATTGAGCTGCATCCAACCTTGGTCAAGATAACTAAAACCCATTCTAGATAGTTGCCAGTTGATCAACGTGATTCAAAACCACTTGGTCCAGATTAAATGGAGCTACCCATTACCTACATAGTGAACTCACCTGTCAGATGGCCCATGCCACCATCAACTTGAACCATCAAGTGGGATGCGCTTTAACTTAACCTTTTAAACAAATCACAAGGGAATTTTTTTTTTTTTTCTAAACCACTGATTCTCTCAAATTGAAGCCTTACCTACCCAGGTTCAGCAATTGGATGAGAGGACTGTATGCCATCAGTTTATGAAGTAATTATCCATCAAGGTCCTCCCAAGCTACTGGTCTGACCCTGAAGGTGGCAGATGTTCCTATGACATGAAGATCCTTGTGGACCTTCTAGGACTGCTTTACCTAATTTACCATTTTTTTAGTGAAAACCATGAAGCTCAAATTAATCACCTGATGCTACATATGCTAAAGGTGGCTCAAGGAGCTTGGATGTGTGATGAAGCAGATTTACTTAATGAGGATTAAACCCTGATCTCATTGTTTAACAATTCTGTTTCCCTAATCCAAACATGTTCCTAGCTGATCACCTCACAGCAATCTTAAGCAGATCCAAGTGAACTTCCCAGTTGATCACCTCACAGCAATCATAAGCAGACCAAAGCAAACTGCCAACTTGATTGGATGAATGCTAAACTTTAAACAATTGAGGGTTAAAGAAGATACCCGGTCATCAAAAGTAGCAAGCCAATCTAGAAAGATTGAAACCTCTGCTGACTCCTAGATTTAAAGCCTCACAGAACATGTCAACGCTTACACCACCCTCCAGGATGATATGGATGACTTCCGCCATCAAGTCATTAAAGCTATCCTCAAACTGACCAATGAACACATGGCGTTAACTGAGTCTGACCAGCCTCCTTATTTAGCTATTCATATTCTCATAAACCTGTAAGACATTTTAAACCCAACTTTAAAGTGAAGTATGTGCTTAGACGGAAATCATCCAGTCCTATCTCTATGCATATGAAAATGTGATGGGCCACTACAGATTGCCAAAAGTGCCAACACACATTAACCTATCTGGATAGTAAGTCCCAAGATATCATGATGCCATATTTCAAAGAGTGTACTAATTGGGCGGAGCTAAAAGATGCCCTTATCAAACAATTTGGAAGCAATATATCCCTGTTTAATTGTAAGCAGGCATTCATGCAGGTCTGCCCTTAACATGGAGAGACAAATATCAAGTTTACCCAAATGGTTTATCATGAAGCTTAGGCCCTCAATCCTACAATTGGGTTAATTTGGGTGACACTTATATATCCACTCCACATTTTAACACATTATGACTCTCATACTACGCTTCCAGAATGCAAAGAAGATGCTAAAATCAATTATTGATGTTAAGGGATCTATCATTGAGTTGCCTGAGCCAGGTGCATCAAACACCTAACAGGAGGAAACCATCCTCAAATTTATGCAGTAGGATGATTCCAAGGTGCTCTTCTCGACCCTTACTCTTATTTTGGAATCTTTTGACATCAGGAGGATTCCCATTGGAAGAAAAGGCTGATGAGGCGGTAAAAGTGGAGTCGGCAGAATGATCACCTCTGCTGATGACTCGGCACCTCATCCCATGTCTACCATTTCTTCCACTCTGAATGTCGTGTCCTATCCAAGCCTGATGAAGGGGATGTCTCAGACTCATTAAATTTTATAGATATCTGATTACTCTTACTCTGCTCCTTCCAGACCACTTCCACCAAAAAATTTCATTTACTCTCTTGGTGCAACCCTTCTCTGGACTTTAGCTGAAGTTCAAAAATGGGCTTAAAGCTGTAAACTAAAGGAGAGTTAAAAGAAGAAAATATGGGTAGAAATAGACTACTTTATTGAGTTAAAAAGCGTCAATATTTATAGTTTGAGCCCGAGGACGTGGTGACTCAAGGATTTTGTGGTACTGTACAATCAGGATTCTTTATGAAGCCTTCAATATCTTCTTGCCTGGTTAGTGCCCTCATTGTTCTGCATTGTTCTCATGGCCGCAAAAGGTGGGGTCGCACCTATTGAGGTTCAGGGAAGCGGGGATAAAATTTCTGAAGGCATCTCCATCATCTCTTGTGTGCGTGAGGCTTCCTTATTGAAACTCACATTGGTGCCTTCAGGGACAGGTTTCATTCATACTGGCTCTGAAAGTCAACTTTAATAAGGATCAATTAAGAAGTAGGGATTTTGACTTGATCATCATCAAAAATCCTGACAATGCCCCGTTTAAAATCCTGTTGGAGGGAGGTATATTGCCAAAGGAATTGGTTGTGTACTCAGTTTACAGTTGTCCTATGACTGACGTCAGCAAATAAGTACTCCAAGTTCACATTATGAAAGACCTTATAAAGTCCAGACCAAAGAATCTCAAGATAGTTCTGTCAACCACTGGGTAGATGGTAATAAAACAAAATAATATCATCTTTTAAAAATTGGTGAGATGGGTTGGCCAACCTTAAATTAGAATGTCTCATTTTCTGTGGTGGTGACAATGCTTTTAGTGGATAGTGCTTGAAGCTGGAGAATTTCATAAGATAAGGACCTCATAGTTAGAGTTAATAAGAATGTAGGTATTAAACAGGGTCTCAATGCTACTTGGTAAACGAGGAGCACTCCAAAAATAGAGCTTCAAAAGGGGCATATTAATGATTTGAAGGTAGCTTATTTGTTAAGCAAGCAAGGCGTTGGTTAAATAATGGTTCCAGCGAGTAGGGTCAGAGGCAGCCATCTTCCACAAGATAGATGTGAGGGTTCCATTAACAAGTTCCGCTTCCCATTGGTTGAAAGGTTATAAGGGTGATGAAGCTCTGGTTAGTTCCAAAAAGAGATGTTAGTACTTGGACTACATGTGTAAGTCTGGGGGAGCGCCCCCTCAGCTTGGATTGTGTGGCATTCCCTTTACCATCTAAAAAGATCTGGGAAGGCCAGCTGCCCCTCTCATCTCCCAGGGCGACCTCACCCATGTGGTAGACAATCGGTGGGTCACAGATTACCCTTTGAGGACCCTGCCACCTATCCCAGTATTAACTCCGGACAAATTGGTACTTTAATTAAGGAAATTTATGTCAAATTATTAGGGAATCGGCATCTATATGGGGTGAAAGGGTCAAATGTGCCTGACGGCAACAAATTTTCAGCATCAAGGCTTGACAGCACCAAACCATTGAAAATAAAGCCCACAGCTGTGTATGCCTTTGGCATATAAAGCGTCCAATGTTGAATCTTTGGCGAAAGTTGCCGGTGGCATCAGGCCATTGTCAAAAGTAGTCACCAGCGTTGAAACCTCCCCAAAAGAATCGAAATATTCATCTGACGAATCTTTCTTGGTCAAACGGACGCTATAGCGACCAGGTGCAGGTGGGTTAGGTGCCCTTGAATCTGTTCCCAACCTCTTGTGACCGCCCCCTACATGGGGTGGTCTTGGGAGGTTCCTATTTCCCATCAGGCGAGATGCCATTGCTCTTTGTCAGCACTGTAGCAGATCCGAAATTTGGGCGTTCATGGACAAACCATTAACAAATTATCCCACAACCAATACTTTTGAAGTTAGAACAAAATAAGTTAATTTTCTACCTCTCTCAAAGTTTGCTGGGTTAGGTTAAATCTCAAGGGCCCTGATCCCAAACTTTCCCAAGCTATTCCCCAAATTGATTGGTCATTAATGAAATCATAACACACTAAAAAATTGAAGGTCAATTATCTTATTTTATTAATAAAATCTCTACACGCTCTAATATATCTGATAAGTTCAAATTTTTCTTTGTGAACCCCCGCGACATCTGAAATGTGGCCACTGGGGCCTCATATTGGCTGGGCTATTCTAGTCATGTTATTAACTTTGGTCCCCACCGCGGTCAATTGGGTATATCCTGTTAAGGACATTGTAGAACTATCCCCACTCGCTGAGGCAATCTTCCACCAGGAACTTGGTATCTTATGTACAAATTGTCCCCACTCCAGGTGAGAATCTGCACCATCGCCAATGTTGTCTTACCTAGTTCCCCTATGCGGGAAACCAAGCCATTCAATCTAATCCTGCTATTTTCTACGCCCAGGTCCATTGGCCCTGAGGCTGCAACAACTTGGTTTCTTGCCAGATTGTTTTTTACATTTTCGTCCCATTGGCACTCCCAAATCTTTTATCTCCTAACGCAATTTAACATCATTTAAGCAGTAATGCCCCTGGCATTCTGGATCGCCTTTTAGGTATTTTTGCATCCTGCTGGCAGGCCAGTCTAAACTTTATCTGCCGCTTTCCTGACATAATCAACCATCCATTGTTTCCAGACATCTCCGCCCTCCTAGTCAAGGTGGCGCAGCAGTAGTCATTATTTACCATATGAACGTACAGTCAGTGGCCTGCCTTCCGTTGTTTGGTGATTGCCAATTTTTTAAGAAGCTCCTGGATGGCTTTGGAGGAATTACTTCATGGTTTTATTGCCCCATTACCCCCTACTGCCCCCTCAGCTCACCCTCATGTAGTAAGTTTGGATGTTCCTTCCCATGAGGTTGCAAATCAGGTCCTTGAAGCCCTCACTGAGGTGCAGATGCAGTCCGCAATAATACCAAACAGTACCGTTTTGTTGACAAATGCTCAGCAGAGCGTAGCCCTTCTAGATGCTTTTGAAGGTGAAACTCACCAGTGGGTGCGAGGCCTTTTGCGTTCTGCATTTGACCAGAAGACCCTGACTCACATGTTACAGTAGTGTCAGCAGCGTTAAAGTCTCCTGTGACGAGTTCCAAATGTCTGTTTGATCATTCTCTATGAACACCAAAGCCCCTACCATGACGTCCTTTTTTGCAGCTTTCTGTGAGCAAGACCTGGTGCTGGATCTCCCCAGAGATGTACTCCAAGCATTTTTCCAAACTGCATTGTATCCAGCTTCTGCTCATCACGTTATTTGGTCCACCCTTATGGAAACAGTGGATCAGATTTGCAAGGCAGAAGATTTATATTAATGCAGCTCTCCGCCATGACCCCCACCCTCAAAATGGGAACTTCATGACTGGGTTTTTCAATTTGGCCTCAGTCTCTGATCCCAACGTCAAATCAGTATCCTTAGTTCCAGGGCCCAACGCCGCCCCTGCGCCCAAGTTGGTTTTCTCCAGCTCACCTGCCTATAAGTCAATGGAAGACTATCCTGGGGAGAAAGTGATTCAATTCCTTGTTCACCCCAATTTTGCTCCTCTAAAGAAAACTGCTCCTCCCCGTGATCTAGTTGCAATCTTTTTTTGTCAGAAGAATTGACCACATCTGCCAATAAATAGAACTACGCCTACTTTTATTACCAATGAAAATTACCATTGGGGCGCACCTGGTATCTTCAAGGCCTTGGTAGGCACTGGAGCAGCAGGTAACTTCATGGATCTGAAGTTGGCCCAGAAGCTGGATCTAGGCTTGGACCTGGGGCCAGCGGTGTTGGTCAGCTCGTTGGCCTCCAAGCCATCCTACAAAGTACGGCGTCCAGTACCTTTCTCAGTTCACTTGTTTAATTTTTGCAATTGCTTCTTGGTGATACCTAACCTTGTGTTCCCAGTAATTAAGGTGTGGGTTGGTGGCACCAGCAGCATGCAAAAATCCACCTAGAATCTAAAATGTTGTCATTTTCCAATGGTCATGTGGATGGCAAGTTCCCATAGCTGGACACCCTCAATAAAGCTCAAAGCTTTGGGTCTGTTACAACCCTCATCTCACCTATAGGCTTCCGCCAGATTTTCCCAGCAGCGTTGATGAACTACCAGAGCATTTTTTAACTCTGAAAAGGAAAACCACCTTTAATCATATATAGAATTCAATTTGAATTTATAGACAACGGTGGAGGCGTTGAACATAAATTGCCCACTGTACCCGCATTTGGAGGAGGAAAGGCTGCCCTTTATGCATGTTTAGATGACATTCTAAAGAAGGGTTAGTTGTTCAAGGAGACATCCCTGGTTGCCTCTCCCATTGTTTTTCAAAAAAGCAGATGGTTCCCTTCATCCCTGCGTGGATTACAGTCACGTCAACAATATCACGGTATATGTTTCTTATCACCTGCCATTGGAACAGACAATATGCCAAGCAATTGCAAAGTTATAAGTGTTTCCAAAACTTGACTTAGTTAACGCCTTTAATCAAATTTTAGTAGCAGAAAATTAGGAAATGGCTTACTGTTATCTGGACTAGACGAGGCATATTCCAAATTTGATTGATGCCTTTTGGGCTGAAGAATACGCCTGCAACTTTCCAAAGGATGATTGATTATGTGATAGAAAATCTACGGTCCACCTGCTCAGTTGCATATATTAGTAAATCCCGTTACATTCTTCCTCCCCCAAACAACATGCAAAAGACTTGGAGGAAGTAGCTGCTGTCCTGCATAAGGCTGGTTTGTTTGTCAAGCCATCAAAATGTGAATTTAATTGGAAGGAAGCCACCTTCTTAGGTAGTCTCACTTAAAAAATGGGTATGCCATTCCGCCCAGTAAACTGGATGCTATCCATGAGTGGCCAACTTCAACGACACAGAAGCAATTAAGAAGCTTCTTGGGTAACATTATATTCCCAAAAATTCTCTTCCACACTCTAGCAGTTGGCCACACCACTGCATCTGCTCATGGGCAAAAACATCCCATTTTGCTAGACGCCTCGAGTACCAGCAGGCATTCAATTCGATTAAGAAGGTGTTCTTGTTGCCTCCCATCCTTAAGCATGTGGACCCCTCCAAACCCTACATTGTAGCATAAAATGAATCTTCTGCTGCTGTAGGGGCTGTCTTGCTTCAAGAGTACAATGGGTTGGAACACCCAGTCACTTAGGATTCCCACAAGTTTTCTTCCACCAAGCAATCTTGGGCCATCTATGACAAGAAGTTGGCAGACGCGGCTTGAGCCTTGACCTACTGGTGGTATCTCTTTCATGGCGCTCAACGCGAGAAATGATGCATATGGTCCACCAAGTTCTCATCTATTTCTGCAAGCAACTGAAGTTGGCGCACTAACAGGCCCAAACCTACCATAATTTTTGCAGCTTTAACTTCAAAATGATTTTGTGAAAGAAGCGTTAAATGTCCTTCTCAATTTTTCTAAGTCGCAATTCTGCACTTTTCCCAGCTGACTCAAATGAGGCGGATCTGGTCATGGTCATTATGCCAGCTCAAACCTTAGCCATTATTACTCCCATGGTTTTGGTAGCAGACTTAGATCTGGATGCACCTTTGATTTCGTGGGTCTTAGAAGTGCAGATTGCATGCAGAAGGGGTGGATCTTTTGGAGCGATTGTCTCTCCTGACTTCAAAGCATTCCTTTTATTCTCTGGCTAAGGGGCTTATCCAGTTTAGATTGTGGGTGTGGGTCCCTCCCCTCCTTTAAGACAATATCATTAAAGCTCATCATTATCCCTGTGCAGTCAGTCACCTGGGGAATAAGAAATGCATCAATTTAGTAAAGTGTACCTTTAACTGGCAAGGCTTGCCAAAATATGTTCCGTCATGGATCTCCAAATGTGTGACTTGCACGCAGGCCAAATTGGACCAGTATGGTAGGAATGGTCTCCTTCAACCCTTGCAGCAGGCAGAGGGGCCATGGACATCAGTGTTGCGGACTTTATTATTATTGAGCTACCCAGCTCCAGTGAGTTCACAGCGGTCATGGTGGTTGCAGAACGCTTCACTAAATTCTCCTTGCTTATCCCGTGCATTTCTCCACTATCCCTTCTGAGGAAACAGCCTGACTATTTGTGAGACACGTGTTTTTATGTTCAGACTCTCATAGGAAATTATCAGTGACTGCAGGACCAATTTATGGCGCAGTTTTGGAACGAGATATTGGCAATCTTGAATATTACGCACTGTCACTCCACTGCATACCATCCACAGTCAGATGTTCAAAATGAACGAGTCAATCAGATATTGAAACAGTACCTGCTGTGCTACGCTGCAGCCACTCAAGATACCTGAGCGGACAACTTTCCCTTGCCCAGTTTGCATATAATAACAAAACACATGCATCACAGGCTTCTCACCATGTGGAGCGACCTTGATGTATAACCCATCGTTTTCAGTTGGCCCATGCCTTTGCCCAGAGGTACTAGCTTCAGCCAGTCATGCTCAGCACAATCGTGCCACACGTCCTTGGTTCAGGAGCACTTGACCAAGGCCATAAGTGATTATTTACGGTTTGCAGATTGGAAGCGGCTCCCAGTGCACAAAATAAAGGTAGGTTCACACGTCATTCTTGACACGTGACACTTGCGCATGCAGGTGCCCTTATGTAAGTTTGCAAGTAAGCACTCAGGCCCCCATTTGGTGAAAAAAGACTTGGGAAATGGCGCCTTCCGTCTGAAATTTCCAGGCCACTAGAAGCAACACAAGTTTTCATGTATCTCAGTTGTCTCCATTTGATGGGGCGATCCTATTGGAACTGGAGCTTATCATAATGAGGGTGCAGAGGAAGATGAAGTTGACAGCATCCTGTCTTCTCAACGTTCCTGCCTATCAGTTCAATATTTGGTTGAATTTAAAGGCTCTCCGGCCTATGAAAATATCTGAGTTGGTGCACAGGATTGTGCTAATTGCTTGGACCTTGTTGAGGCTTTCCATGCCCACCCCCCCCCAATGCTACCCACTTTCCCCAAAAATAGCTACACTGATGGTAATCAAGTCTCCCAATGCCCATTAGAATGTGGCCCTCGCTCAATTTCCTGGTGGTGGCGCTCCCCTTTGGGAAAAAGAAAGGATAATGTAAGTCCAGGGGAGCGCCCCCTACGCTTGGACTGGGTGGCATCCCTACCCAGCCAAAGAAGGTCTGAGAAGGCCAGCTGCCCCTCTCATCTCCCAGGGCGACCTCGCCCATGTGGTAGATGAGCGGTGGGTCACAGCTTACCCAGTGAGGACCCCGCCACCTATCCCAGTATTAAAATTGGACAGATTGGCAATGCAAAATAAGGGAAATTTTTTCAAATTATTGGAGAATCAGCATCCACATGGGGTGAAAGGGTCAAATGTGCCTGACGGCAATGAGCTTTCAGCATCAAGGACTGACAGCACCAAACCATTGGAAATAAAGCCCACAGCTGTGTACCTTTGGCATATAAAGCGTCTTATACTGAATCATTGGTGAAACTTGCCAATTGCATCAGGATATCATCAAAAGTAGCTGCCAGCGTTGAACCCTCCCCAAAAGAATCAAAATTTTCATCTGACAAATGTTGTTTGGTAAAACGGACGCCAGAGCGACCAGGTGCAGGTGAGTTAGTGCCCATGACCTGCTCATAACCTCTTGGGGCCGCCTTACATGGGGTGGCCTTGGGAGTTTCTTGTTTCCTATTGGGCAAGATTTCGTCGCTCAAATCATCAAATCCATGAAAATCAGCAATTTGGGCATCCATGGACAAACTGATGGCAACTCAGCCTGCCACCAATAATAAAGTTGGTTCAAATTTAATTTAATTTTCCACCTCACTCAAAGTTCGCTGGGTTAGGTCAAATCTCTTTTTAGCACTAATAGTGCCCACCCCAAAAGTGGGGAGTCACCACGCATCCTTATTGCAAATGGTCCAAAAAAAGGGACTACTAGAAATAAAAAATCCCTAATATGGCACCTCAATTAACAGCCTAGGAAGCCATATCAGAAGGGAGAAAGCTTTGGGGAAACTTTTGTCTGGCGCCCGCTTTAGCTAGTGGACCATGGCAGACAGCATTGGGGTGGGAGCATCAGCGACATGAATCATAAGGAGGTAAAACACTTTTGCAACCTATTCAATTCAAGACTAAATCTAGTTTGATAATCTCACAGAGGAGATTAGTCTGTGCCCATGTCAGGGAGCAGTTGGGCAAGCAAGGTAGAGAGGAGCAAACGGAAGGCCCGCGGCCTCCAACGTTCAAAAACGCCCCAGAGAATCCAGTGGAATAGACAAAAATCTCAAAAAACCGG
This sequence comes from Massospora cicadina, assembly GCA_022478985.1. NCBI lineage: Eukaryota > Fungi > Entomophthoromycota > Entomophthoromycetes > Entomophthorales > Entomophthoraceae > Massospora > Massospora cicadina. The sequence continues at coordinate 102,231 of JAKSZP010011955.1, forward strand.
TGGTCACAATTTCCCCGGAGATACTCACATGTCAAGCACGATGCAACCAGTACATCAAAACGCCACACTCCCAGCCACTTTCATCGGTGGAATTTGGAGTCCGTGTGTATCTGGACATCCAAAAAACGGCCTTATGGGAAAAATTTTGTGAAGATGTACACAAAATTTTCCTGACCGTGGTGTACATTGCACCTCACTCCATGTTGCATGGTTGGCTGGACCTAGGTTTTTGAAAGCAAAATAGCAGCAGACGAGGCTGCAGCGGTGCGCATAGTGGTTGACCTCCCCGAAGGGCAATGGGTCATCGAAACCAAACACACCAGATGGACAAAATCAAACCAAATTTTCCTCACGTTTGACTTTTTGCCTACTACGGTAAAACGTGATATTTTGGAGCAACACCTGAAAGATGGTCTCGCCATATACAGCAAAATACAATCTTTTGAAATGCAACGCTTCATGCTGATGCCACACCTGTGCACCAGCAAAGCCATCGCAGTTCTGACCCCAACTGAGGAGATCATGAAGGACCTAACCCAGATCCCACACTCCACTTTTATTGATATCACAGGGCATACCACCCACCCATTCCAGGTAACCGTGGACAGCGCGCCCCCCATTTGCACCCACTGTGACGCATTCAGCCATAAGGCGCACGCATGCCCCATCAAGGAGGGCATCACATTCCAAGAGCACCCCTCAGTGGCCATGGCCAGCGGAGAGGCGCACTATGAACCAACCGCAAGCACCAAGGAGGTTTCCCGTGGGGAGCACAAGGCTGCTACCTATTGGTAAAGCCCATCTCCCCGCAGGAGTGGAAGAAGGCCAAGCAGGCCCATAGGGCCACGGCCAAGGAAGCGGCCAAGGCCACCACCGCCATCCCACACTCACAACGCCAGGAGGACATGGAGACCTTCATGGCAGAAGTGACTTGGAAATCCATCATTCAATCAGATTGGGATGCCCATGCCGAGTGGGCCACTCAATCTGAGGATCTGATGGGAGATTTGATCTCACCCAATCGCTGCACCCAAGCTCCGGTTGAAACTGACTTGGGACCTATCCCAACTGAAAAATTTTTTTGACCCACTTGACAGTGCTCTGAACTCATCTGCACTGCAAAAAATTCGTCCGACGTCGGGAAAACAAAAGTGAAGGCCAAAGCCAATGTGACTCTTTCTGCAAAAATTAACAAGAACCCTGATAGCGTTGCTGCTAACACCCACGCTGCTGTGAAAGCTCGTGGGGACCTTGAAGAGGCTGGTGGGCCTGGGGGCTCACCCCCTCGCACCTAAGGTGTGATGGGGGAAACCTTCACTCTAGGGACGTTGAATATTGCCAGACTCAAGGCCTCCCTGTCCTGGGCTAGGAAACTGAGTTTTTTACAACACAATTTACCCGTGGAGAGAGAGATCCAGAGAGTCCCAGAGAGGTTCCGAGGAAGATTGGAAAACAATGCTCCTCCCATCCCTATCCTTTTGGTCAAAGCACTGTGGGGTGCTAATTCAGAAAATAATTTTTCAAATTCACATACTCAGAAACATTCCTAAATGGCCGAGTGCTCATCATCACCTTCTCGTGGGCTGACGTTGCACATGCAATTGTCAACATCTATGCCCCAAACAGTGCACATGAGCATCGGGAATTTTTCTCATTGGTCAAATCCCTCCTGCTACCTCCTGATTCTTTCCTAGTTGGTGACATGAACTGTTGGCTAACCTCACCAATGGACCGGTGGCTCCCTCACCCCATGCCCTACAGGGTCATGTAGAACTACGCGTTCTAAAAGCCACCCTTGGGTTAATGAATGCACTGCCATGACATGCCCCACTGCTCAAAAACATGATGCGTCCACACGTCCACAATGGCCAATTAAGGTCCATGACCTGCATCAACCTTATTCTAACGCTGGCGAAATTCCAACCCCACATCTCCCACTTCAAAACAATGAAAATGGAATTCTCCAACCACTGACTGGTCTCGATAACATACCACTTACCTGTCACAGTTGCAAAGGCCACACATTGGTGCAAAATCCGCCCCCCGAGCTCGCATCACCAGGATTTTCCATGTGGGTGGAAGAGGCAACTTTGGCAAAATTATTTGTTGCACCGTTTTGTGCAGACCCCATTTCCACATGGGCAACTTTCAAAGAGGACACCATCCGCCACTATTGCCATCTCTCCTCCAGATGGTCATGAGCCACATCGGCAATTATCTCGTGCGCTCTGTCAGAATTAGCCCACTTGGAGTCCAACATTCCAGCCACAGGATACAGCCCTGCATGGGGCCAGAAGTGGGCGGAGGCAGCCGCCCACCTCAACACACTCGAAAGGCAACACAAACATTGGGTTTGTGTCCAATACAGGGCCACATGCATCACTAAAGGCGACAAGTGCACTGCATACTTCTTTAAAAAAATTTCACACCACGCCAGAGTGTGGCCTGCACACAGGTGCGAAGATCGGATAATTCCATTGCAAACACACTGGCTGAAGTGGCAATCAAAATGCAAAAATATTACTCCAAGTTATACTGAGCTGAACCAATTCAGCTGGCCGAAATGGCGGAATTTCTTGACTGAGCTCATATCTGCACCATTTTCTGATACCCAGAAATAATGAATTTAAATTTAAATTTTATTCAAGGTGGGCCAACCTAGGGGGATGGTACCGCACCGATTAGGGAAGTGAAGAAAATGGGAAAGGAGGATAAAACCCAGAAAACCCCCATGCGCGGCGTATGATAGGCCAGGAACTCCATGGACCGCCTTTGCTATTTGCTATCTCAGTTCGGGGCATTGGCGCGCAAAACCAACACAGTCAAAATCGTCCCCTACCCAAAGTCCATTACTGGGATTGAACTCGGGAGGCAGTGGTAGAGGGTCCATACTCTACCACTGGGGTATCCTCCCTTAGAAATAATGAATTTAATTACTCCAAACAAATTATGGACAGCCATTTGCAGTGCGCCAAACCAAAAATGCCCAGGCCCAGATGGCATTCCATATAAGTTCTACAAAAAATATTTCAAATATATATCCCCATTGCTGCTAGCCTCACTTAACCAAAGCCTGTTGGAAACGCGCCTCCTACCTGGAGGACATGAGGCCTTTACTGTCAAACTCTTCAAGAAAAAGGATAAGCTTGACTTAGCTAACTGGCGCCCCATTTCTCTAACAAACACAGACACCAAAATTTTAACAAAAATCATGGCTAACCGTTTAGGGACTGTAGCTTCTGCCACCATCTCCCCAGAACAATTTGGTTTCAACCCAGAAGGTCAATTTGGGATAACGTGCACTCCGTGGCTAATGCATGTCAGTCCACAGCCTCTGGGGTACTGGTATTCTTGGACCAACAAAAGGCCTATGATAGAGAAAACTGGGAATACCTAAGGGCCTGCCTCCATCAATTCCGCCTTTCCCCCGCTTCATAAACTGGGTAATGCTGCTCACGGAATCTGCGACAATGGCAGTGCATGGCTCAGGCTTCCTAACGGAAGTAGTCCGCCCTCAAAGGGGCTTGCGACAAGGGGACCCCCTCAGCCCACTCTTATACAACTTCAGCCTTGACCCACTACTGCTAAATGTGAATGCCCAACTCACTGGGGTCCATGTGCCAGGCCAAGCCCCAGTCAAGATGATGGCGTTCGCAGATGATTGTGTGGTTGGGGTGTCTAGTAACAAAGATGCACGCGCGCTTGAAGCCCTCATCCAGGAATATTCCCGGGTAAGCAACGTGGCACTGAACGCCTCCAAAACCGAAATCATCCTCCTTGGTCAGTTTCAGAACTGCTGGGCCCCAGCAATTAGTTCCCAACCTGGCCCATCTGCTCGCCCACGTCCACGCCTTACTAACTCAACACACACCGCTCCACTGGTGCTCCCCTTCGTGCCACGTCCTACCATAGGACCGGTGCGCCATCTGGGCGTGTGGATGGAGGCAGGCGGATATGCATCAGCAGTAATGGAGTGCCGTATACTGGACAACGTGACGAAGCGAATCGCCTCTCTCAGAGCCCACCCTACTACCCTCACTGGCAGGGTTGTTCTTGCCAACTCTATGCCCCTATCCAAAGTCTGGTTCGGAGCCCACGCCATCCCCTTCTCCCCAAGCTTCTTCAAACACACCCTGTATGCTTTGCTGCAAGGATGGCTTTGGTCAGGCCACCCTCCACCAGTACGGCTAGAGGTCATGTTTGGCCCTCATCATAAAGGTGGCATGGGCCTGCTTGACTTCAAAGCCCATGCGGCCAAGATCCTGGGCACCTGGATCACGGCCATCACCGCTCCTACACTCCCATCCCAACACTGGTCCCGCGCGGCCTGCTCCAACTTCTCCCGAGCCTTGGGCCTCAACAATCCATCAAACCCCCACTCCCTGATGAAATACCTCGCATCACACACATCGGCCACAGGTCCTCACGGGACTAAAACCCACTACAAACGAATCCTACTCTCCATGTGAAGCGCAGAGTGGAGAATTCGTATTAGCGGACATACAACCCAAAGAGGCTGCCCCTCTCCTCAGTTCACACAAGAGGTACAGGGGCTACCCATCCATGATGGCGTGATCCCCATTCGACCCCATGTCCTATCCAGGGTGGACTACCTGGACATAATGGACATCCCTTATTCCACTGAGACCCAAAAGACTATCTGGAAATACGCACACCATCCTCTGTTGCAGCCTCAAGTCCGCTCCCATGTGTGGCGCTGCCTGAGGCGGGTTTATCATACAGCTGAGCGCTCTAACGCTTTACACTCATCCTGTGTCATGTGTGGCCAGTATGGAACGCTGTTCCACCGCCTGGAGAAGTGCCCCACCTCTAAAGTGATATGGCGCGAAGTTCAACGTCTGCTGGGCCAGGATCAAACGCATCCCTTCAGTCTGTCAAGAGATATGTTTGCTTCATTAATGGCCTCCCCTTCCACCCTCCCCTCCGTGCTCTGGTGGTTTCAATCGCCATGTGGACTATCCACACGATTGTCTTGGATGCCATCGCTGGCTCCACCCCCACCTCCCAGAAGCTGTCCACAGATTCCAGTCTCATTTGGTGGACCACTTTCAAGCATGGATGTTTGGTTACCTCCCACCGCGTCGCCAACAGCTGGTCTCCTCCTGGTTCCCAGTCTGGTTCATCAAATCAGAACCCTTCCTCCACACGTGCTCAATAGTGGCTACGGCCCCTTCACACGTTCCCTCCCTCTCCCCATAAGTGGCGTTCCCGCTGGCAACAAGAGATAGCATCGCTTCTCTGGGGTGCCTCCCCTGGTACTAAGTTTGTCTTTCCTGAGTCATATTCGGAAGTGTCCATCCCATGGTCGGCCTTCCCCGCAATAAATTTAAAAATTTATAAATTTAAGTTATTGGGATAACTGATGTCTAATGCCAAGGATTTATTCAATTATTTATTTAGAGATTAGCTGGCGAGAAATGCTGAGGATAATTGTTCTTCTGGCAGAATATCGAGGTTTTAATTATGAGAGCGATCAAAAGTGCTTCTGGTTCCTCTGATTCTGAATACTGAAACTGATGCTAAGAACTTTGATAATGTTTTGTAATAATAGTTTATATTTGACTGACTGGCGACTGATGCCAATAATAAGTCAAACTAATATTAGGCGTTTGTGAAGGATAGATTATGAGGGAATGAGGCTTAGCAAAAGGAAGATGATTGGTTGAGGTTCTGGCAATGGATGCCAACGTGTTTTGAAAGGGCGAAGTATTGTAGTAGAGGTAGTTGTAGTTTCCTTATAATAAAAATCTCATTTTCGCCAATATTTTACCTATTGTTAGTAGTAAAAACAGCTAGATTGGTAAAGGTGGGACTGGAGATCCCCAAGGCAGGTGTGGGGTGACGTATCTAGAGTGGCTAACACTGCCAGCTACCATACCTCAACCCTACAAGAAACCCTCAATGGGAACCTGGACAACTGGCCACCAACAGTGATGGCCTGATGGCTGTCAGCCATGAGGGTGGTGTAGCGTGGGAACCATGGCTCCCATGATGAGGGGTTAGACTTGCCAGTGCACACCCAAGAGGGGCTTGCAATTGGTCATGCGGGAGAAGGAGAAAGGGGTTGAGCCACCCAGGAAATGGGCTGAGGACCACCGGTGCACCCCACAAAATGGGCCAATGGCGCTAAGGCGAAGTTGTTGGTTTGCTGGATTGGAAGGTTGGACGTAGGATTGTAGAGGTTAGTACGCCTATGAAGGCGATAAAGCAAGGACCAGAAATCCTCATACTGTTTGGCCTGGCACACTGGCAGAGCCCTGATGTAGCAGATTGTAATATTCGCAACATTGAGGCTCACTACAGGTGGCTCTTCTGGTATGCTGCTCGAGTAGTTGGTGGTATGGTTAGGAGGTGGTAAAAGCCACTGGTTTAGTTCTGGCGCCTCTTGGAGAGGGGCGCTGAGGTAATCTTGGCACACCGAGTAGGTGGAGTTGCACTGGAGGAATACCATCTGGTTATCTGGGGGAAATGTCAGGAAATTAACCAGATGGATCCTCCCCTAGTTTCTGAAATCAGGGTCAAGATTGGTCAGTTCCAGCAAAATAATCGATTGCCTAGTTTCAATAATAATTAATGATATATGTGCTAATTTGTGTCCCCATTTTAGTTGAGCTATTTTGAGGATTATACTGAGACTGGATTTGTTGGGGCTAATCCCTGACAGCAATTATTAATGTTTTAATCACCGGTGACTAAGGCTAAGGATGCTCTTTTAATTATTGAAATTGTATTAGGAGAATTTACTAGCAACTTATGCCAAGTATCAATCAAATGTTTAATGGATGAAGAATCATTGTTTGAGTGCCGATGTTATGTTGGGTTACTATAATCACTGGAAACTAATGCCAAGGATGATACAATCAGTTATTCATTTAAGGATTAGCTGTCAACTTATGCCAAGCATAATCATTCATCCAGTGGAATGCCGAGGTTTCTTTTTAGAGAGTGAGCAAGAGCGATTCCACCACCTCTAATTTTGAATACCAGTGACTGATGCTAAGGATATTTGATGATGTTTTATAATAATATTTTATATATGACTGAATGGCAACTGATGCTAAGGATAAGTAAAATTTATATTTGGCATTCAGAAAGGACAGATTATGAGGGAATGAGTCTAACAGAAGGGTGATGATTGTTTGAGGTTCTAGCAATGGATGCCAATGGATTTAAATGGGCGAAAAATCATAATATAAATATTTGTAGTTCCCTCATAATAAAGTCTCTCTTTTGCAAACCTATAATTAATGTTAGTAGTAAGAACAACTAGTTTGATAAAAATGGGACTGGAGATCCCCAAGGCAGGTGTGGGTGATGTTCCTGGAGTGGCCAACGCTGCCAGCTCCCATACCTCAAGCCCTACAAGAAACCCTCGTGGGAACCTGGCCAACTGGACACCTACAATGATGGGCTGATGGCCATCAGCCATGAGGTTGGTGTAGCGTGAGAGCCAGGCCCCCATGATGGAGATAGGCTTTCCAGTGCACACCCAAGGGGCTGAAGATTGGTATTGAGGGAGAAGGATCAACGGGTTGGGACACTCAGGAAGGAGGATGAGGACCACCAATGCACTCCCCAAAAGGGGCCAATGAGGCTAAGGCGAAGTTGTTGGTCTTCTGGGTTGGTAGGTTGGACTTGGACTTGTAGGGGGTTGGTGCGCTTATGAAGGCAAAACAGCAAGGGCCAGCAGTACTCATAATGTTTAGCTTGGCACACTAGCAGAGCCTGATGTAGCGGATTTTAAAATTTGAAAACCAGCTGGGGCTCCGGTGCATCAATGTACTCATTATTCATTGGCGGAGTGAACAGTTTTGTTTAAATTCTGGGTTTGGGTTCTGCCCAACTTCATGATGAGATGATTCAGGCTCACCATGACCCTCTGGCAGTGGGTCACCTGGGGAATAAAAAATGCTTGACTTGGTGAAGTGGATATAAAACTGGATGGGGATCTCCATGGATATTACAACATGTATTGATAGATGTGTAACATGCGCATGGGAGAAGTCTGATCAATGAAGTTAGAATGGCCTTCTCCATATCTTGAAGCAGGTTGAGGGTCTAAGGACCTCAGTGTATGGTGAATTCATTGTTGAGCTTCTCAGTTCCAATGGGTTCAATGTGATCATGGTGGTTGTAGAGTGCTTTACCAAGTTCGCCTTGTATATCCCCTGTTCTTCAGCTATCACCTCTGAGGAAACCGCCTGGCTCTTTGTGCGTCATGTCTTATCAATGTTAGGGTTGCTTCAGTAAACCATGGAGACCAGGGGTCACAGTTTATGGCACGCTTTTGTAAAACCCTCTTGGCTATTTTTAAAATTATACTTTGCCGTTCCACTGCATACCATCCCCAGTCAGATGGGCATATGGAGTGGGTCAACCAGATCAATGAGAAGTATCTCCAGTGTTATGCCACCATCATGCAGGATACCTTAGAGGATGACCTTCTGATGGTACAATTTGCATACAATAATTCCTCCCACGCATCTATCAATTTTTCGCTTTATGAGACCACAAGGGTTATAATCCCACATTTTTCCCATGTCTGTGCCTTCGCCTGGAGGTCCCTGCCGCAGTGTAACATGTGCAGAATAACCGTAGCACTTAATCCCTGGTCTGGTAGCATCTGACCAAATCCATCAGCAAATACAAGTGGTTCACAGATTGGAATAATCTTCCCACCCCTGAGATCATCATGGGTTCCTCATTCATGCTTGATACGCGCAACTTGTTGATGAAGGTGCCCTCATGGAAGTTTGCAAGCAAATATTTGGGTCCACGTGTGGTCAAGGAGGATTTGTGTAATGGGGCCTTCTATTTGGCTCTTCATGCTCATTGGAAACATCACCCCATATTTCATGCTTCCCAGTTGTCACCATTTATAGCACGCCGCCCATGGATCCTGAGCCAGTGGTGATCAAAAACTCAGTGGAGGAAAAGTTGGACACTATATTAAAAATCTCATCGCTAGCATTGCTTTGCGCAGTACTTGGTGGCATGGAAAGGCTTTCCCTCATATTAAAAAAGCTGGGTTAGTGCTTGCAATTATGAAAATTGTCACGAGTTGGTGGAAGCCTTCCATTAGGCATACCTGGATGCTCCCCCTCCACAGAAGGTTGCCTCAATCTTGGTGATCAAGCTCCCAAAGTGCATAAAATTGTTGCTCTGGCCCAAGTTCCTGGTGGGTGCTCCCCTGACTCAAAAAGGAAGGAAAATGTAAGTCTGTGGGAGCAACCCCTACAGCTGAATCAGGAGATATTCCTGTTTCAGACCAATAATGGAAAACTGCCAGCAGCTGTCCCCCTCATCACCCTGAGCGATTTAGCACATGTGGTAGATGAGAGGTGGGTGATGGAGTATCCCTTGAAGGTCGCGTTATTTTCCCCTATGCTAACCATTCATGAGTTGGTACAAGGAAATTAGGGTATGTGGGGGAAAGTGGCGGCGGCCAGGGGCCACCACCAGAAGGGGGTTGGTAGCGATTCTTCCCTCAAAAGTTTTCTCCAGTGGTTTGAGTTCCACCAATGTAGTTAAAGTGAGTTCTGCTGAGAGTAAATTGGTATATTGGTTCTGGGCTATGGGATTCCCATCTGCATGGCTCTTTGTCACCATAATCATGAGCCCATCCCTGTTGGGTATGGGTGCAAGAAACCCATACCTACTTAGTGGGACCATCCATATGTGGCCTGGATGTGGGCACACTAAGTTGTTCACTGGACAAAGTGACGCCTATCTACCAAAAAAAATCGCATCAGGAGGGAAACGTTGATGGCAAAGTTTGAGCGGAATCAGCTGCTGGGTTGGGATTGATCCAGCGTCATAGAATTTCTGGATGCTAATTTGCTGCAATTTAAAAATTGCAACATTATTTCTAACAGTGAATAAAATCATTTGGGTTCCCAATTTTCTTGCAAGCTTAAAAGGCAGAGGACCCCAACAGGTTTGATGTTGCTCCACTTTTCCAATTTTTCTACCCTACGAAAATTCCAATAAAAACGACATCCCAAAAAGTCTCAGATTTTATCTGTGAATTTCATCAGTCTGCTAGATATATTGCAACTATAATTGCCAATTTTAGGGGTTGTTGTCTGGTGCTTGTGGCTACCCTCATATTATCTCATCCATAAATATTGATAGCTGTAGTAAAAGTATATGGCTGTGGTACTGGGTGTACAGCCACCCAGAGTTCAAAAGTCTTATTAATATCATCATGCTCCATGACATATGTGGAGCCAATGATATTAATGGTGAACTGTTGGCTTTTAAGGTAGTAAATTGACTTATAATTCAAAAATCCTCAAAAGTGTGATTGAGCAGAAAAAAGTTTTGTAGATCAAATAATAGTCTATTGAATTTCTACTATAAAGTCCTAGCCCAAAGCGAGGAATAAAATTTTGCCACTAACCTTTAACCAAGCCCTGGATTTAAACTTGAACCCAGGTGGGGAGCAGAAAGGATATATCAAGGCTAGCCACCCTATAATTCCGTTGGTTTGATAGATAGACTTAGTGAGATATAAAAGGAGTATCTCAATTTACTAGTTTTGGGTTTATTATGGATAGTGCAGGTGTATATTTACAATTAGATCGACTTTGTTGGTAAATATACTTGAACCTTATAATCATATACTCTAGACTCTGGAGAAACTATTGGGACTGAGAATAAAAAGTAAATTGCAAGCCAATTGAGAGTAAACTTGAAATAAATTATGAAACAATTAAAGTAATGGATTCAATAGTCTAGTTTAATCTAATTACATCAAATGATATTTCTCAATATTAGAAGCGATTAAGGGTGAAAATGGTTTATTTTAAATTGGACCTTTATAGTTAATATTGATAAAAGTAAACAGATATACTGTAATAAATAAAAGGTGGTAAAAATAAAGAGTTCTTAGCCAGCGCTTAAAAGCTTATATGGATCCATATACCTAATTTTAAACCTGAAGCCTTATAGCTTGAGCGATCTGAAGAAATGTGAATGAAACTTGGGTACATATGGACAATAGGTAAACTCACAGAATAGCTGATCAAACTAGGAGGTTTTAAAAACTCCACATAATAAAGGATTGGTGTAATTAAGGCTATTGGTCCATTTTCTATGGAAAATTAAAGACGCTTAAGTATTCAGAGTTAGTTATATATAAACTCAAATGTAAACAAAAAATTTAATAAATAATTTGAGATTTAAACAAATGTTTGATCATCTAAAGGCTTAAGCGCAATTTTGCATAGTACATAGGTTACCTTTTAACTACATAATGTGAGACGAGTTTAGTAATGTTTATATCTAGAGGTTATGTTGATTACTTCAGTTAAGTACTGCACATCGCCACCAAGGTCACCAATCCAATTGCTAGCTGTCCCCTCCCTTGTCTTATCCCTATCACCAAATTCATTTTCATATACTTTTTCCTTTAGGGCCCTGAATTCTCTTTCTCTTTGCAGAATTTCAGTTGATCAGGTATAAGAGCCTGCTCACAATTTTTATAATAAACCGTCAAACATACTTTGCTTGCTTTACATGTTTGCATTTCTTGAGTTTTATCCTCACCACCCCAATACTAATATTTTGGGCCAAATGTTCTTTTGTGAATAATGACCACTGATTTCTGATATGTCTGATCAAACTGAAACCTGAGGTGTTGCCTGAACCTCAAATTGTGATCAACCCGGAATTAATGAGCCATCAAGACAAAGTGGTATATTTCCAGAGATGACACCCTAGAACCTATATACTTTATACCTACTGACTAAGTGACCATCGTCTACTTTATGTGGACCTGCGCCAAACGGAATTTTGAGAAGTCTGACCATAGCCTATTTATGGATGGTTGTAAAACTATAATTCCTGGGGAGATGACTTTGGAGTCAGCTCCTAACAACGTTTGCAAGAAGTGACCAGCTTGATCGCTGGAACCACTCAAAAATGACATAGTTCCAAGCTACCTTTTAAAATCTTGGACCTAATGGCAAGCTTGTGCCAGAGAGTTTTTTTCTAAAATTTTGGCCTCTCAACTCTGTGAAAAGTTCCGTTGGCTTCATCTCCAGAATTTTTTGAGTATCAGCAAATTTTTCACTAAATTTGAGGAACTTATGGGACTTTGGGGAAAGGTTATCTACTGGCACTGTGAGTAAGTTGATCAGCAACTCATTGACTGGTTCCTTGACGCCATCAAAAACCCTTACCTCAATGAAGTATAACTAGCGCAACTGGCTTGTGTGGACTAAGCTATTGCCATTTGCCAAAACTACGTAAGAATGGTGACCCACTGTTAAAATCAACCCCAAACTTATGTTATTGTTTATCTTGACACCAAAGATTTGGACGCCTCTGAAACTGAGTGTATTCTGAAAATTCCCAACATCAAACCGCCCTCAGAGGTTAGTCAACAGATACATGCTGTTGCGATTTGGTTTGACCAACCATTTAATTTTATATCTTATATTTATTTCACTTAAATCTTTACTTTTAGATAAAGGATTCGATTTCTCAGTCTTAGTTGCTAAGGTTAATCTGTTAAATTAATTTATGGCGGATTGCTTTGACGTTGATGTCAATCTGCAATATTATATAACAGAAGATTACCTTGCCCACGCGCCCACATTTTTATATGCAGCTAGTAATTGGTAAGATTAAATTACTATTAACTTACTCTGGGTCCATGACAAGATAACTACTGAGGGTTGAATTATTACCACACTGCTGGCAATATCCCCTATATCACTTACTATAAACTTATGAGGCCTTACAGCATCTTAAATATAATCCCTTTTTTACTATTTTTCTCCCTTTGCTCTTCTGGAATAAAAACAATTGGTTAGAGGTTTTTTCCCCAAGATTCCAAGTCAATGATTTTTACCATTTTCCAGAATAACTATGCACTGCTTGGTACTCTACTGTTTAGTTTTATGATGGGAATAGAAAATTTAGGGGGATCTTTCCTGTCACCTAGCTGGTTAAAGCTATCAAATAATGAAACCTTGGATGATAAATTATTTATCTTCATATTTGAGGGTTACTGTCTTCATACAGTTCCCTTTGTTTTATTAAAAAAGTTTTATCCTGTGCAGTTGTACACGATCCTAAGTGTCAATAACAACATTTGGTGTTTACTACAGGGCCACTTTTTGTACCCTATCTCCTGTTATAAAACCTCAAAATGTCATACTCTGATGACATCTGTCAGGTCAACCTGCTATATATTTCTATAAAAACCAGACTATGAAGAGGCTCAAGCAAATACTAGCATATCTGCTCAATTTGCTCATGATTTACTTGGAAATAACCAGACTGATTTATTGTATGGGGATGATACCACTATGACCTCACGTCATCTTGACAGCTATGGAGTACTCACTGGAGAAGATGTTTCCACTATCATATATCTATATCAAGTGGTGAAGACCTTATGAATTCTGGTCCGTTATCAAGGACATGAAATAAGGTGCTTAAATTCTCAGTTAAATGAGGCCTTTAAAACAAAGAAAGGAAGACCAAAAAATTATGGTGGAGTGGCACCACTTTGAGAGAGTAGTAAAGCAACTCTGCCTATATGTTAAAGGAGCCACTTGTAAATGTAGACAAGAGCATAACCAAGATGATTTCTCAGATTATACTTCCAATGACCAGGTGTAGGCAGTTGCGGCCAACTTGCCTAATGTTTTGACCACTGTACCATTCCAACCACTATTCCTAGCAATGCTATGACTAGACCTGCCACTTCTTTTTTTAACCACTTGCAAGGCCAATGATTGCTATGGGGTTTCTTCCCAATGCACTCAAATTAACCCTGTAAACGCCCAAATTTGAAACGCATGGAATATCCATACCTTCATATAATTATTCAAATTAACCATGGGAAACACCAATGACCAGGTCAAATTGGCCACAGTGAAGAATTTACTGGATCCCTACAGTCAAGAGTTTGTTCTTCCAAAAATATTTGAAGTTAGCAAGTCTTAAGTTTTCTTAATGCTTGACATCACTTTTGAGTGATTTTGAAAAACAGTCAATTTTCCACTACCGCCTCACCGCATCAAATTTCCCAATTTATGTCCTCAGATCTATCACCTGCTGCCCCAGTGTGGGGCAGCGGTGCTCCACCCACTAGCATTTACCGCCCAGCAGGCAAACGTGTGCAGACTGGCTCATCCAGTCTGCCAAATACATCTGACCACTATGTCCCTCCAAGGGACTTAGCACTCCACCTCACACGAGTCCACCCAACCTGACCCCATCCCTTAGCCCTGCCTTGATCCACTACCCACTTTTTCCTCCATTTCAAATATGGACAACTTTTCCCATATGTCAACAAAACGATAATTGAGCTGGCAACTGCCACCTTTGCACTAGCAGGATTTTTAGACTTCCGCCCTTATAAGGGCTATTTTGATCTAAGCTTTCTAACTGAAGAGGACGCAGCCACTGCAGCAGCTACGCCCTGAATATACAAAACACCCCATTACCAATACCTGAACACGTCTCCCAGATGATACCACACTTGTGGTGACCTTTGTGAACCTCCCCTCACAACTTCCCCCTCAAACACTTTATGAGGAGTTGATGTCAGGGCTGTCCACTTATGGCAAAGACTCCATCCTCCAATTCATTGTCCTAAGTGGTGCTGAGCGCCTCGCGGCACCTCAGGAAATGGCCACCATTACCCCCCACCAGCTGAACATGGCCCAGAACATCCCACCGCGTGTCTATATCCCATCCACACCTGACCATTTCTTCTGGGCTCAAATTAACAAAAGTTGCACAATTTGCCCCCTCTGCCATGGGATGAACCATACAAAAAACATGTCAATACAATTTGAACCCTGAAACCACGGCCAATTCCACCCATGAGGCCACACTAACAGCGTTTGAGTGGGGATTTTGGCTGCCCCCTAGGTTGTGCGCTCAATGAATCAATAGCAAAATCTAGCAACCCAAATCCAAACTGGCCAATTTACACCCATGCTAACCAATCAGGAGCAGGTTTGGGCTCATATTCAATCCAAAAAAATTTCCCGCCCCAAAAATTATCCAACCACAGCCCCTATCACCGAATCAATCCAAGTCAACCAAATCCCTGCAACTTATTAGATGAAGTGACCAAATCTGGTGAAATTGTCCCACCATCGGGTGATCCAATTGATTTAGAACCTTATCTGAATTCAGACTTTGATGCCCCAGCCCCACTAAACCAATATGTCCCCAAACACAATGCTACCCCTTTCCAAAACGACCACCAGCTTGCCGAGGCTGCACTGGACTCACCCAAAAATTGTTATCTTTGCAAATCCATGGCAAAGTCCGTTGCTGAATTTAAAAAGGGCTGATATCCCCCTTGTTTCCCCCCAATTTTCTTCCTATTGCAAAAGAGGAAATCAAACGCCTCTTTGAAGCTTCCACCAAAGCTGTCAAACATGTCGCTGCACTGAAAGAATTTTCCTCACCCACACATGTCACCAGAGCCAACATTGCAAAATTAGCTCAACTTCCTGACGCCCACATAAAAGCTAAACACCATGTTGCTGAACTCATAGAGGCTTTCATATAGGCCCAAATTTTTGATCTCAACAACTATTTACTTAACCTTGACCCTCATTCCATGGATGCCCCAACCCCCTTGCTATCAACATTGATCAACTTTTTTAATGAAGATTCCAATGATGATTCGCCTGATCCCACCTCCCCCTCCGCCATGGTGGGATAAGCGGCTCGTCACTGTGCCACCTGGTAGGTTGTTTTATTGTTTCTTTTGTGCTTCCCACTGCTCTTTTATGGCGGTCAGTTCATGTTTTTGGTTGGTTTAGTTTTGTAGTTTCTGTTTTGGTATTATCCGTCCTCTGGTTGGCTTGCCTCAGTTAAATAAAATGAAGTCAGCAAGTCTCACTTTTAACACCAAAACCTTTCTTAATAATGAGTTTGGAGGAGCGGAACTGATAATAGGATTGAATACTGTTTTTGTCTATTAACTTCAAAACTCAGTGAAAAGTTTTGGCCTTCGCTGACCACTTTTATTATGGGGCTCAAGTCTTGTATGGGGCCAAGGGTCTGAGTCATTATGAGGCTTAGATCGCTTTCCACCATGCCTACAAGCACACAAGGAATTGTATTGAGCCTTGTTGGGATCTGACCTGCAGCGAATTGGTTTTATTCGGTTCATCCTTCAATTGATCCAAATTTTTGGTCTCTAAAACTCCAACTGATAATCAACAAATCTCGTTGGAGCACTATCCCTAGCGGCCTAGCAAAGTTGATAAAGGAAAGCATGCTGTTGATTTCTCACCTAACCAAATTCAAGTGCAGAAGATTTTGCCAGTGGAGGTTATCGCTACCCTGAAAGAAATGGGGCATCATTGCAACCAATAATTATTTGGTCCTTTTAGTTTAATAAAGATACGTTTTTACCTCCAACTTTGAATTACTTTTTATTTGATTTTAGGCCTTTTCAACAGCTCCTCTTTAGACGTCAGCATAACAGTTTATTGCTTTATTACAATAGGTCCTTTGACATCTATTGAAAAGCTTTTTTAGTTCACTGGATCCTGTTATTAGGTTTTCCAGCTCTCCCCTCCAATCTTACCTCATCGGGACAACTTACCTCATCCATTCTGGTACGCTTTGGAGGAACGACTGCCCTGAGCTACCTTAGACTGACAACCATGTTGCCTGTGTTGAATTTCTTTACTACCATCACTTAGATGGTAAATTACCTCCGCCGTTGCACCTTTACTTTTGGCGCTTCCAATACCAAGTCTTCTAAAAAAGAATTTTTTAATTCATCATTTGACCTCAATAATGGACAACAAAGTGGTAAAAGCTCTGTAAGAGTAGATATGGGATGTTCTACTTCCACTAAACATATAAAAATCACAATCGATATTTTAAACCAAATGGAACACTGCCTTGACAGCGGAACGCCTGAGAAAATTATAATAGATAAGTTCACTATGCCTCTGGGCCCCTAAGAAAACAGTGATTTTTTTTGCTTATCTGAATCAAGATACTCTGGACATTCACATGCTCACCAGTGCAGATAATCACGCTGAGTGTACTTATGCAGATATTAGTGTATATAATGTACCAGTTCAGGCAATATTGGACAGTGGGGCACCCAATAGCATAGTTTCTTCTACATTTATGAAGATGTTTAGGACCGTACCCAATATTTCCCAAGGCAAAAATATGGCACTGCAGAACCTACCGTCACTATCACACTGGGGGCATATAGCTCCTTGCCACTGGGGTTTGATACTAAATTGTTGTCTCTCTATTTATCATTTTACCTCATGATAATTTAAGTTCTTTATTGTTACCTCCTTATGAGAAAATATGGGCTTAAAGCTAACTTCAAGATTTATATCTTGGATGTAGGGGGACAACAGGTTCCAATGTATTATGCTAAAGAGTCTTCAAATGATGAATGTGGGATGGCAGTCACAGTTACCAAGTGTTCAGTTGAATCCACTGAGTATGCGTTGCTGATTTTGGATGAGGATCTAACAGAATTTTTGTCAATACTGTAATTTATACTCAGTGACAACGTATATAAAGTGCCCTCACAGCTGCTGGAGCCAAAGGAGGTTGAACTACCTTCCCAGATTGAGTACACCTTAAACCTTCCTTAATTGTGAACGTTAAGTTTATTGATGGAATTATTCCCATTGGATATTGTAAAGGCCACTTTATGTTAAATTTGCCTCAGTGGATTTTGAAGTCTAACGGGAGTCCACTCCACACTGGACAAAAGTGTACCAATAAACTGGGCCATCATGCCCTTATCAGAATAGATATCACTTTACAAAATCTTGAAGGGTTGTATGGTAAAATCTTTCCACCAATCCACAATACAAAAAGGATCTCACTGTTTTCTTTAATGCCATCTATCTCACCAGGAAGAAAATAAAATGTCTTTGGAGAACACCTATAACTACCTGGTGCACATTCAAAAGCATTATGTAATTTCTTATGTTTATGTGCTTCTTGGACTAGTGGCCTCATCTTCTTAGTTACCATCTAACCTACTCCATTCAGTGATTTAATGTTTGGTCAAGTTGAAGGATTCATGCAATTTGGTTTGACCAACTATTTGAGCTTAAATCTCACATCTATTTTACTGGAATCTCTACTTTTAGACAAAGGATTCATTTTCTTGAACTTAATTGTCAAGGTTAGTATGGTAATTTAGTTTACAACAGATTTTCTTGACGCTGATATCAATCTTTCAGATTATATTAAAGCAGACTACCTTGCCCCAAACCCACATTTTTATATGTAGCTAGTAATCAATAGGATTAAATTACTATTAATTTACTCTTGGCCGTGACAAGAATAGCTATTGATAGTTAAATTCTTACCATCCTGCTGGAAATATCCCCTAAATCACTTACTATCAATTTTGAGGCTTTATGTCATCATAAAATAGTCCTTTTTGTTACTTTATTTTTTGTCCCATAAGCATAAAAACAGATATTCATGGTTTTGTCTCCAAGGTACCAAGACAAATGATTTCTACCATTTTCAAAATAACTATGCACTGCTTGTTATTCTACTGTGTAGTATATTATGATGGGAATGGTAAATTGAAGGGGATATTTCCTGTCACCTAGCTGGCTAAAGCTATTAAATAAAGAAACCAAGGACAATAAAATACTTATCTTCTTATCTAAGGGTTAATGTCTTCATACAGTTCCCTTTGTTTTATTACAAAAGTATCTAAGCTATGCAGTTGTACGTTGAGCCTAAGTGCCTGATTACAACACATTCACTCACTGAACAAGTCCAGAATTTTGACCATGTTGTTCAAGGGCACCATCCCTACAAAATCTGATGCTTTAGTTGCAGCCAACCAGAGCATCATTTCTGCCAATGCTGAGCCCATGTATTTTCAATGCTAGATAGTTCATCCGTGTAGATGTTGCTCTTATTGAGGGAATCAACAAACCTGGGCCACACCACCTACCTTGAGACTTTCCAATTTGCCTCCTCCAGTTTTCCCATTAATCCTAATCATCTTATAATGCCTGCACAACCCATAATCAAAGTTACCAAAACTCAAAAATTCTTACAACAAATTCAGTGTGTGGATGAAGTTCCCTCAAACAAGTCTGACCAGTTGGCCTTACTTTTGAGGAATATATTGCCAAAAATAAATAATTGAAGAAAGTACAAGCTCAAATTTTACACCTGATTTCCCAAAGAAAATGAATAATGATTTACTGAATTCTGAATCGCCAAAATCTGTAAGGAGAGTGTCTATAACTCTCCCTTTCCCAGCGTGGTAGTGCACAGTGCACAAGGCCAACGCCAGGGGACTAGGCATTGATACAAATTGTTATCAGAGCCCAGAAGAGGGTGCTGGAGAAATAACAACTTGGGCATATTATTGCAGTTATTATATTCTATAACCCACCACAAGCAACGCAGTGCACAATGGGAAGGGGGTAAGCGACCCAGGTTGGAGGGAACCTGGGCGAACAAACGGTGCACTAGGGGATAGCTCAATCATATTGTAAAAATGGCAAGGTTAACGAAGCGCAAGACCTCCTCAAAGAAGTTCCCGCACAGAAGCATTCGAAATAACATGAAAATTAAAACGTAAAATGGGGAAGATGTTTATTCTGGAAGTCAACCAACAAGGAATGTTGGTCAGGAAAAACATATTTAAACTTGGACGGGGGAATAAGGGATTTGCAGGAGTAGGCCCAAGCACTGACCCACCAATAAGCACACACTACCATCCTGATTGGTAGAATATGCTGAAACTGACTTCACTCATGTTATTGATTGAAGTTGGATTCAACCCAAATGTGTGATTTTGTAAATGGAATGGGTTTCAAATCCCCATTCCTTGACTAACTGAACTAAACCATTTGTATTTGTTATGTAAACCGTTCGTTTCAATGCCTGGGCTGACATAAGAGGCTGGGCATTTGGCTCCCCACATGTACCAACCTGGGAATATTTTGCCCATACCCAGCGTTGGTTTAGGGTATGCCTAAGGTCAGGGAGGCCCTGTAACTTCGCCTTATGGGACTCCTGGCGCCCAGCCTTATCCTTGGGGTCAGTCCCCATTATGATGTCATGTGACCATGACATTACCCTCTCCTCCTGATGGGGCTCAACCACCCCTCCAGGGGCTTGCGCAAGGGAAAAGTTCTTGTGGGCAGGAGCTAACTTCATGGCGGCAACGGTCAGTTTAGGTTGAGATCCAGCAGCTCAGTGGAAAGGCTTGTGGAAGGCTTCAATCAGATCTTGGGTGTGCACACAGTCGTGCGCTGGTACCCAACTGTTCTCTGTAGCGTCAAAGCCCTTCCAGGATACCAGGTACTCCAGTCTTCTTTTAATGTGGCGGGAGGCAACTATCTCTTCCACCTCCCACTCGGGCGCCCCATCCACGAGATAGGCATCAGGAGTCTTTGGTGGAGGGCCCATGAACAACGTCAGTTTGCTCTCATGAAACACCAAGAAGATCTGAAATGAAGGGGGAAGATCTAGCTGGTATGAGGCATGGCCCACCTTTCTAAAAAGGCGGTAGGGGCCAATCCTTTTTGTCCCAGCTTCTTGCACCGCTGCTTGATAGGGATGTTACAGGCATCAAGCATCACGAAATCCCCTTCCTTGTACACAGGACCCACTCAGCGCTTTCTATCAGCGTTCTCATTATACACTTGATTAGCCGCCTCCAAGCTTGTGGAAACCCCCTGGTGGACCTTCTTGATTGTCTTGGCAAAGTCTACCACCGCTTCATACTTAGAACTACAGCTGGGCTCTATGTTAAAGGCGGGGTTAAAGCCATGATTGGCGAAAAAGGGGAACAACCAATAGATGAATGAAAAGTGTTGTTGCAACTGAATTGGGCCATAGGAAGGTGAGAAGTCCAATCTGTATGATCCGCGGCGGCGTAACATCGCAAGAACTGCTCCAAGCACTGGTTCACTCGTTCAGTCTGCCCATCTGATTGAGGGTGATAGGCAGTCGAATGGTTGGGGCAAATCTGAAGAGTTGTACACAACTCTTCCCAAATGATGAAGGTAAATTGGGGCCCCAGGTCACTGATAACCTCTTGGTGAACTCCATGGAGTGCAAACATATGCGTGACGAAGAGCCTGGCCATCTCAGCCGCGGTTATTGTAGTTCTGCAAGGAATGAAGTGGGAGAACTTTGTAAACCAGTCCACCACCACCATGAGGGCATCGTAAAAATCTGAGAGAAGTAGTTTTACAATAAAATCCACTGATAGGGAAGTCCAGGGCCCTTCATCTTTCTGGAATAGTACCAACAACCCCGCTAAAGGTTGACAATTTGGCTTCATTTGGTTGAAGATTAATTACTCCTTACAAAACCGCCCCACCTGAGCAGGCAAGCCCTTCCAATTGTACATGCGTCATATTAACTTCAATGTCTTTTCTTTACCAGGATGGCCAACGGTGAGTCCATCATGATGGTACCAGATGAATTCCAGGCGAAGTGAGCCAGCAGGAACCCATAGGCGCCCCTGAAACCACACCATCTCATCCTTCACGTGATAGCCCATGGAGAGATCCTCTTGATTCAACTAGCACTTGGCAAGTAACATAGTCTATTTGGCTGCTAGCAGCTGATTAAGAACAAGCTTCATGATCATACTATACTCCTCTGCGTTTTCCAGAGGTGCAAGCGCTGGCCCATTGGCCAGGGATAAGGAAGTTGCGACAGAATTTTACTTGGAGGAATCATAACCTGTGTGTTGTGCACTTCTACCTCCTTAGTATCAGGTGCTAAGCAGGGTTGAGGCTCAAAGCATCCACCAAACCATTATCCTTGCTCATGGTGAACTCATACGTGAATGAAAATTGGGCAAGGGTCTCATGCCAACAAGTCTGCCGTGTGGTTAGGACATGAGGGGCACGGTAATACAGTAAGGCACGGTGATCTGTACATATGCAGAATGGTTGGGTAGAGCCATGCAAGTGGTGACGCCAATATGTCAGCGCCTCAACCACTGCTAGTAACTCCTTGTCATAAATGGCGTAATTCAACTCTGGCAGAGACATTTTCCTAGAAAAATATCCCACTGAATGCTCTGTCCCATCTTCACCTACTTGTAACAAGGCAGCTGTTATGGCAAAGTTGGAGGCATCCATAGACACAATGAACTCTTTTGAAGGGTCGACATGACGAAGGATGGACGTGGACAACTGGGTGCACTTCACTGCTTGGAAAGCATCCTTCAAAACGGAGGACCACTGAAGCACCTTTGCACCACTAGCCTTATATAAGGGAGCTGTTACCTCGGTGAGATTGGGTGTGAACTTCTTGAGGAATGTACATGCCCCCAAAAAGCTTCTTAATTCCTTGACGGAGGTGGGGGTGGGCCACTCACAAATCGCCTTTTCCTTGTCTGGAGTTCTCATGTGTCCTTGGTCAAACACGGCGTTGCCCAAGAAAGTGACCTGGGACTTGAAAAAGTCACACTTGCTTATCTTCAGTGTAAGGCTGGCTGCCTTTAATCTCTCCACCACATGCCAAAGGTGTACTGCATGAGACTCATGGTCGGGGAATAACACCAGAATGTCGTCCATGTAGGCAACCACACATACCCCTAACAAGTCCCACAACGCTGCATCAATGTGGCGTTGAAAAATAGCAGGGGCATTCTTAAGCCCAAAGGGCATGACCCAAAACTGGAATATCCCTTTTCTGTTACAGAATGCGGTTAACCACTCTTGTCCATTTTTAATCTGGATCTGATTGAACGCATTGAGGCAATCCAGTTTGGAGAAGACCTTCACCTTCTCCACATAGCGTGCAATCTGTGAATCCAAAGGGATGGGATGGAGGTCTGGTACAGTGACGTTGTTAAGGTTTCCATAGTCTACGCAGGGACGTAGAGTACCATCAGCCTTCTCCACAAAGTGAAGTGGTAAACAAACAGTAGAGGTACGCTGAAAAATCGCACCTTTAGCTAACTGATCCTTCACTCACACATCCAACGCCTCTTCCTCCCGCACAGTCAATGGGTAAATGGGGGAAAGAATATGCACCAGATCCACAGTGAGCTTGAGGTCACAATCAAATTCAGAGTGCTCAGGAAGTGTGTTAGCGGATGCTGCATCAAAAGAATATTCCAACCCCTCCAAACAGGACGGTAGAGAAACCTCCACTGAGGGCTTCAGCAAAGGGGAAAGATTAAGATTGGGAACATTGGGCAAATGGGGCAATTTGCCCTGGGCGTTATCCTCTGACAAAGGAACAATCAACTGGTGACCATTGGACAAAGACAAGAATAGAGTGTTTTCTTTCAAATTAGTTCTGACGTCAAACTTTCTTCACCACTCTACACCCAAAATAATGAGAAACAAGAGGTTCCTGATAGCTTGAAAGTGGTCAGACAGAAGATAGGCGCCCTACTGGTAGTCCACTAACCCCATGACGTTCAGCGCAGGGATGCTTGAGAAGCCGCGCCTCTAACCATACCACCTGGTGAGTAACTCAACTCAAAGTAGTCAGCAAGGTCTTTGTCAATAAAATTATTAGTGGCCCTAGTATCCACTAAAATAGTTGTGCTGATCTTTCTCAAAGGGGATGTGAGGGTAACGTTCAATAGGAAGTATCCAGAATGGGATTTATTAAAAGCAGACAACGCCACTACCTTCCCTGAAAATTCTTCCTCTGGCATGAGCAAGCCTTCAGGGTATGTTTTGGAATCATAGAAGGAGAAGGGATAGCGGGTCACTCTTATTACTGAGGCCACATATCCCACCACACCTTCTGCGGGTGCATATACATTATTATATCTAAACTTAAGTTCCTTTTCCACTTCCTGAGTGCCCCAGATCATGGTAGGGGTCAAACGTGGGTTCTCTGGGATAATCTTATATACATGAATAGGGTCCTCATCCAGGCCATATGATCTAATAAACGGTTCAGAGGGAGAGACAAGGTCTACATTATAAAACGCATTTTTAGATGCAAACGACCCTATCCCTCAAACAGCAATGGAATGCCCAACGTTATCCATGGCCAACACCCCCAGGCCCATCTGCGCCAATACCTCCGGCATCAGCTGAATGTGCAAGCAAAGGAAAACTTGTTCATTTAATTTGAAATTAATAATTTCGGTGGAAAGTTGGGGAATCACGACTTTTGGACCTCAAAGCGTCTGTATCCACCAGGTATGAGCATGAAGGGTGGATGCTTTCCAGCTGGAGGCAACCATAATAACGCCAAGTTGCCCCAACCTTCAGAAAAAGAGGAAACAGTGGTGCAGCTAACGCCAGCTGAAGCCCACAGCCAGTGCCCACCGTTTCCACTTTGGAAAAGTTCCACACAGAAAAAGTTTGTGCACCTAAATTCAAGAGGTTGGTCAAATAATGTAAGGAGAGTGTCTATAACTCTCCCATTCCCAGCGTGGTAGTGCACGGTGCACAAGGCCAACACCAGGGAACTAGCTATTAGTACAAAAGTTATCAGAGCCCAGCAGAGGGTGCTGGAACAATAACAACTTAGGCATATAATTGCAATTATTATATTAAAATAACCCACCACAAGTGACGCAGTGCACAATGAGAAAGGGGTAAGCGACCCAGGTTGGAGGGAACCTGGGCGAACAAACAGTGCACTAGGGGATAGATCAATCATATTGGAAATGGCAAGGTTAATGGAGCGCGAGACCTCCTCAAAGAAGTTCCCGCACAGAAGCATTTGAAATAACATGAAAATTAAAACGTAAAATGGGGAAGATGTTTATTCTGGAAGTCAACCAACAAGGAATGTTGGTCAGGGAAAACATATTTAAACTTGGACGGGGGAATAAGGGATTTGCAGGAGTAGGCCCAAGCACTGACCCACCAATAAGCACACACTACCATCCTGATTGGTAGAATATGCTGAAACTGATTTCACTCATGTTATTGATTGAAGTTGGATTTAACCCAAATGTGTGATTTTGTAAATGGAATGGGTTTCAAACCCCATTCCTTGACTAACTGAACTAAACCATTTGTATTTGTTATGTAAACCGTTCATTTCAATGCCTGGGCTGACATAAGAGGCTGGGCATTTGGCTCCCCACTAGTACCAACATGGACATATTTTGCCCGTACCCAGCGTTGGTCTAGGGTATGCCTAAGGTCAGGGAGGCCTTGTAACTTCACCTTTTGGGCCTTCTGACGCCCAGCCTTATCCTTGGGGTCAGTCCCCACTATGATGTCATGTGAACATGACAAAATCACCCCAAACCAAATTTGCTACCTCCAATTCCCTGAAGAAAATGAAGAAAGAAAATTTACTGAATTCCAGATCCCTGAAGATGCCCAAACCCCATGGAATACCAATGGAGGAATATTATAAGAAAATCAAAATCCAATCAAATACCCAGTAATTTTCTTTACCTTACTTTGTCCTCAAGCATCAAAAAATATTGAAGTGAAATGAAAACACACAATCCCAAACCCATATATCCAAAAACAAACCTGACTTCCCCTATTTCATTAACCTGACCTGGCCAACCAGTTCTGAAAATATGCTCGCTCAGTACACCCTTATGTCGCCTCCGAAATTAGTCCCAGCTCAACCAGTTACCCCCTATCAACCTGAGAGAATTTCTGCTACTAAGATCTTGAATTATACTATTTTCTAGTATCCCTAGACAAATTATGCAAGTTGAGCCCAGCTTTATATTAAGATCTATACCTAACCATTGGCCTTACACAACTCTGAAATGTTAACCCAAAGCCCAAAACTCTGTTTAATAACCAAAGGGTGCCCTGCACTCAAGGATCCTTTTTGAATATGTCTTCCTAATCATCTTGGATTTGGGATCATCTGCCACATTGTCACTAAGAAGTTCCTGCTAGATATCAACTATGAATATATCCTTTAAAGTGACCTTGTTTTCCTGATGGATGGCGGCTCTCAACAGCCCTGCTGCAGCCAGGTATTCAATTTGCCTGTTGAGACTTCTGGCAATGTATGATCAATTGATGCCGTTGTCTTCAATTATAATTATTTCCCAATGCTACTATCTCATCAAGACCTCAAAGAATTTGGAATCATTGCCAACTTTGAGAATGACCAATGGTATATACAAACTGCCAAGGGATAAAATTACTGCCTATTAGATACATCCACGCTCCCCTGGCCCCAGATCAACCACCTGCTTAACTTACTTCAAATCTCTGCACTGAAGTTTTCCAATGAACACAAGATTCCAATCATTTACAGGATCCCAAGAATGGGGAGTTACCCCAATTAGCTCAAGATTATGAGGATGTGATTGAACATGATGAAGATGCTGCCACTTTAACAAACTGGGGTACCACCACATTGATGTCAGTGGCACTGAACCAATTACCCATCATCCCTATCAACTATCTTCAGTTCTTGAAACCTTGGTTGAGACTGAGAAACTAGCCAACAGGCTGTATCACCCCTCTGAATTGCACTGGACTTTGCCAGTAGAAATGGTGCCCAAGGAGAATGCCTATTTATTGCCTCCAACTTCCAACTCCCTCAGTGTCTTAGGGGGAGCCAAAATACCCTCCACTGCCATTTTCTCCCCTGGATACTACCAACTAGGCATGGGTGAAGATTTGAAACTTATATTTACTACCTGTCTCTCCTGCTGCATTTTTGGTAATCAACCCTGACCACCCTTATGAATTTTTTTATTCAGTGTTACCATTCATCCTAACATTATTCAGCTATTATGAAATATGATTTCAGTTGACCCATCTCAAACAACTGCTAAAGAAACACCACAGGATATAACTTCACCGTGGACAACTTAGTCTTGACTATCCTAGACCCCAAACCTCAATTCCAGGAAAATCAGCATGAAAATGAATAGGGGGAGTATAAGAAAGCTCTGAGATTAGCAATCCATCAGTGGATGTTCTCTCCCTTGTATTATCCTTATTGCCATTTATTCATTTTCATCTACTTTTCCTTTGAGGCTCCTAAATTCTCTTTTCCTTTGTAAATTTTTAATTGATCAGGTATAAAAGCCTGCTCACAATTCTCAATAAATTATTAAAAATAATTTCTTATACTTTTTCTTGCTGCTGTTTCTCAGGTTTTATCACCACCATGCTGATACCGATATTTTGGGACAAATGCCCTCCTGTGAACTGACAACCGATATGACTGATCAGCCAGAAATCCGAGGTGTCGCACGAACCTCAAGTCGTTATCAACCCGGGATTCCCGAGCCTGCACGATAACGCTTTTAAACCTCAATATTTTAAATTAAATGACACCTTTTTGCTTAACGAATCTCGAATCAGAATTTGGAAGAATAAATCCATGCGGCTTAATTAATTTAAGGCGCTTAGAAAGTTTAGGAACTTAGTTTAATTTCCAGCGCATGGTGTAGTGTTTCCACCCTCCCAAATCCCATTTGTAGTGGATATCCAGCCCAGCTATTATATTGCACTTACGCTTAACTAAATTTGGTAGTCTCCATACTTAACCGCAATTGCAAGATTATTCGAGCCCATGATTTCAAATACATGGTTTCAAATGGGTAAATCTAATTTATTTATGTAGTAAGTCTATTCAAAGATCAGAATAGCTTATTAATCCGCATCTATTGGATGCATGACAACTTCAAGTTACGTTAGATGGAGCATTTTAATTGGTTTAGCGTTAAATGCGGCGCATGCCAGTATACGATGGCAATATTAACTGTGAGTTTGATTCTGAAATTGTAGTCCGATAATCGGTTCGATTCACCTTTGACATTTATCAAACGAGTCATATTTAATAGCATATTTAGTTTTATCAGACCAAATACCAATTATAAAATGTCATTTAGTATCGCGATGCGCAGGTAGGGGTGTTAATCATACCACGAATCAAATAATGGTTGAGTTTAAAGTTATCAAATCAAAGTAAGATAGAAGCTGCCATCATTGGATTAGATTATTTTTGACACTCATTTGAATATTTAAATATTTAAATAAATAATTAGAATTGTATCAAGTTACAATTTATAAGCAATTCAAATCAGCCTTAAGTTCACTGAGAGTAACTCGCTTTTTCCCTTAAACAATTTGCTTAATCTAAACCAGTCTGATACAAAATTAAAATTGACAAATTAAACCGTTTCATTAAAACATGCAAGGAACCATCCACCCTCATGCAACTGGCATGGATGCATGTGGAGGACCCAAACCAAAGGCTGAGATTCGACATCGACTACCAATAGCGTGGTATAAAAACCCATCGAATTGATAGACTGAATCATTCAAGATGCAAACCAAAGTTCAAATCATCGCTACCCTCTGTGTTCTCCTGGTTCAGGGCCTTTCTATTGGCAACATCCAAGACCATACAAACTTAATTCAACGCCGTAATAATGCCTATGAAGTCTCTCCTTCAGAAATTGGGATTTCCACCTCTGATGACTCAACTTTTGCCAATAGTCAACAGCCTGCAGTTGAGAAGCAAGAAAACGCATACGCTCCTGCTGGACAAGACCAAGGGTCAACTCAAGATGAAGATTTACCTGAGGATGACAATTCTACACCTGAGAATGAGGAAGCTGTGATTAATCCTGAAGACACTAAGACTAATACGCAAATGGATACTCAAAATGGTCCTGAAGCTATACCCGACGCTCAAGAAAATGTTGAAACCAGTCCTCAAGAATCTACTGGCGCTGTATCTGAAGCTGAAAATGCTGAAGCCAGTCCTCAAGGATCTCCTGAAGCTAACGAAGGTGCAAACAATCGTGAAACCAATCAAGAAAAACCGACTGAGGCTCCCAAGAAGAAGCAGTGTAAACCTAAAAAGAACCAATCAGTCTATACCTCTTCTGAAAGTGGTACTGAGAATACTGAACCAGAAGCCCCTCAAGGCCCCGGTTCTGTGGATGAAACTACCACTCCAACCACTGAGGCTGAATCCACCAATGGTTTGCCTGGAAATGAGGAGTCGGTAGAGGAGCACAACTATCAAGCGCCTGAAGATGGAAGTCCTGGGGAAGATGTTGGTGTATATAATAAGTTCGATAATCAAACTGAGGCATCATCTGAAAACATTCCAGCATCTGAGGATGAACCAATCAGTACTAACGAGGAGGATTCGGTAGTAGAAACCGATAATATGACTAGTGAAATGCCTGGTGAGGAGGACGATGGAGTTAAGTGTGATGCTGAAAATGATGAAGTTGAATATGGCGTTGTGGCTGATAATGAAAATCCTCAAAATCCATCCGATGGATCAAATGAAAACACACAAACTCCTCAGGCTGGATCATCAGAAAGCACACAAACTACTGAGGGTGA
The DNA here is from genome assembly GCA_022478985.1 of Massospora cicadina. Lineage (NCBI taxonomy): Eukaryota > Fungi > Entomophthoromycota > Entomophthoromycetes > Entomophthorales > Entomophthoraceae > Massospora > Massospora cicadina. The sequence continues at coordinate 131,516 of JAKSZP010011955.1, forward strand.
AGCCGAAAATGAAGGTGAGGAAGAATCGAACAATTGATTCGTCCACTTAAGAGGATCTCGGATCTAAGGATACCCAGCCCAGTGAAGGGATCTATAAATTCTTGAGAAATGGTGATTAATACACTGAACTTTTTTTAATTTGGATTCTGAATAAACTTTTTTCTCTTCTAGCCCTTTATTATAAGTATTTATGATCTTTGTCAAACTTGAATATTTTTAGGTTTAGTTGGTGTTGCAGCCAGCACTTGGGCGTTGAATTTCAACTCCACAGGATAAATTACCCATACTAAAACAAAAGAAACTGTATGAAGACAGTGACCTTAAAATAAAAAACATGTTTTTTAATCATACAAGGGTTTTATTACTATTAGTTTTTTACCAAGCTAGGGTAACAGGCTGATCCCCTAAAAATGTTACTCTATCATTTATAAACTTAATTGATACTCGGGAATAATGGCAGTGCATAAATATTTTTGAAATGCTAGGAATTATAGGCCTAGATTTTAGAGAAATAATAAAACACAACGATTGTTTTATGCCTATGCGGGGGAAAGATAGAGATAATAAAAAAAGTGGAAGTCAATTTTACATGGCCTCAGGGCCAAGGTAAATCAATATTAATAAATGATTTGGGGTTTAGTACTTGTGGGTGGAAAGGAATCAAATGTGTCTTGATATTGTTGTGAGGGCTCAGGAATCCCAGATCCATCATGACCTGAGGTTCAGGCGACACCTCAGATTTCAGGGTTATCGGGCGTTTGAGTTGTTAAAGGTAGGTATTCAGAATGGAGCATTCAGCCTGAAATATTGTAGATGGAGAGTTGGGGATCAATCCTGATAAACAAAAATAGAAAACCGAAGATAGGAGAGATATTTAAACTTTAATCAAAACTGCAATCAGGCTTTTATACCTGATCAATAGAAAACATTTAAAGGGAATGGGATTTTGGGGGTCTCAAAAAACACAGATAAAAATGAATGAATGGGCTCAAGGGATAATACCAGGGAGGGAATATCTGACAATAGATCAGTAATCTTGACAGGTTTACAACACTCCCCCTAATTATTTTTATGCTGATATAGTTCAAGTCAATTCCCATTGATGGTATATTGGTAGGGAGCTCCATTGAGAGTTTCCAAGTTGTCATTTTCATAGGGTAGGACTTTTGAGGCTCAGAAGGGTCCCTTGAAATAGATTTTATCATTATTTAGAGTTGAGTAACTTAAGTTAGAAATTAGGACCAAGTCTCCCGCAACATAATAATGGAGGGTCTTGAGATGGTCACCATATTGAATTTTCTTTTCATTGGCTTGGTTTTGCAAATTTCTTTTTGGGTGATTGTCTATATTAAGTCAGCGAGAATCTTGTCTTGTAAATGCTGATTAATAGAGTTAGTATGATATTTGAATCTGAATAAAACTTCATAAGGACTATGTTGGGTGGCAGAGTAAAGTTTGGTTTGATAAGCCCACAGTATGGTAAGCATTTGATCAGACCATCCTTAGGATTATCCGTGAAGCTTTTCTCTATGCCACATATGAGGGTTTGTTTGGGCCGCTTGGTTAATCCGTTGCACTGAGGGTTATAAGAGTTGGCCATTGAGTGTCTTGTTTGGACTTGGGCAACTGTTTTAGCAACCAGCTTGTTGTTAATTTGAAAACCCCTTGTCAGATAGGGTAGTGTGTGGGTCTGTATGTGGTAATAATTTCTTCATAAAAGAACTGAGCAGTAAGGGCGCCAGCTTTGGTGATAGCCTTGGCTAGGGGCCACCTTGTAAAATATATGGTGGTGATTAGGAGGTACTTGCAGCCATAACTGATTATAGGGAATAGTTCTACAACGTCGATGCCCCAGATTTCAAGGGATTTGTGTTGATTATTGGGTTGAGGGGCTTCTGTGGATGGGGTTGATTTCCAAAAACTTTGTAGGTATCGCAGGTGGCAACATAGTTATAGATGTAAGTATGAGCATTTAGCCACCAGTAAGGTGAGAATAATTGTTCCCAGGTTTCTTGATTTCCAAAGTTCCCAGCATCATCGTGGACTTCCTTGAGGTATTTCAGCCATAAATTCTTCAGAACTACTTGGAAAATGGTGTCTGTGACATATAGGTATTGTTGTCCATCAATAACCAAAAACTTGGTGCACTTAGGTTTGAATTGATGCTCATTAATTAATTCCTTGGAGACTTCAAAAAATCCGAAGAGAATGTTGAATTTATAGCAACTTAGGTTCCTGGTTGACTGGTTCCATTTTGTAAAAATCCTGGTGGTGGCTAACGCTAGCTGGTGCTAATTGCACAGAATTTGACAATTCAGCAGAAACAGGAGTATAACAACTCTCAACTGCTATTGTAAAAATGGGTGATTTTAGTTCCACCAGAAGAATAAAAGATGAGAAAATTTATATACTAGGAAAAATGGGCTTAATTTTATATGTTTTATTAGTGATATTGGCGGGGTATAAAGAGAATCTTCTCAATATCTCAGCGCTCAGTATTTAATTGTGTTGAGGCTCAAAGTTTGGATCAGGCTATTAATGTCTGAATTAGGGAATATTGGGATTTACCCTATCAGAGCTCTTCTGACTTACCTCGCTTTGATGGAATGGCCAATGGAGGGCTATGGCAGGTAAGATAAATCCATGAGGTAAGGTTTTAAAATATTTTACCCAATCATTGGGTGGGAAAATATTTGCACCTTGTGGGACCCCCTCCACCCTATAAAGGGGGCCAGTCTCCACAACGTATGTTGTATTAAATTAGCTGTAAGATGGGGAGGAACCTCAAAATGGCTCCCCTGATTCTGCTGATGATTTGATGCAATCCACAGCCTAAAATCAAAATATTTTCCTGAGAAGTAATAAAAGAATTGCCATCCCAATTTTAGGGGTTCCACCGGGAATGATCAGGGTCTTTTGGCCTAATATTTGCATTATTTACCTCCAAACCACTCTTATTAATACATCAGACTTGTAATTGTCCAACATATATGGTAAGCCGGGACTGGGTCAGTAGCCAGAGAGATATGAGAGGCTATCAGATACAGCATTCATCTTTCCAGGGAGATTTACAAACTTCATTCTAAATTCCATTAGCTCATTTTGCCATCAGATTTGGCATCTGTTAGGAATGGAGTTGTTGACCAGGAAACATACAGCTGAACTATTGTTGTAAATAGTGACATTTTGATTCAATAAATAATATTAAATCTTTTGGAGGACATATATGATGGCAAGTATTTTCTTTTGGAGTTAAAATAATTGAATTTGGTGAGACTGAACTTCTTGAAGATGTACTTGATTGGTAGATATTTCCCATGTCAAAATTGGATTAACATGGTTCCAAGGGCAATATTTCTCAGATCAGTAAATACTTGAAATTCATATTTGATTTCTGAGAAGCTTAGGATGGGAGTTCAGGTTATTGATTTCTTCACTTGTCAAAACTGTACTGCTCAAATTGATTAAATTTCCATAGGTCTCCTTTCTTTTGCAGATGGTATAGCGGCTCAAAGATCTGACTGTAGCTTGTAATGAAGGAATTGTAGTAATTGACAGTTTCAAGGAAATTAAAAGTCCACTGGCAGTTTGTGACACGACCAGGAGACAATAGTCACCTGATTTTCTCAGGGTTGGTGGCTAAGTCCTTAGGAGTAAGTACATAGCCTGATAATTTTAGCTCTTTGGCGCATAAGGCCAACTTGGATACATTGATTCTGAGGTTTGCCTTCTTGATCCATTTAAATTGATCTTCAAGTATCAGATGTGCTGCTGGAAGTTTAGTGAGTAGACTATAATTTCTGTGAAAATTGGCGCAACGGCGTCATATTTCCAGAGCACAGGTTATACATTAACATTTAAAAGGAACTGTTTGAAGACAGTGACCTTAAACCAAAACTAGCCAAAAAGAAATATATCAGAATAGTGCGTTTATTTAATTAAAGAAGTAATCATTCTGTAGTATTGTAACTTTCATAGTCTCAAAGTCTTGTACAAGTAAGTTCTTCTAGTAGGCTTTCACAGTTTACTCTTGTAAAAGATCTCTTGTTATTGTTATTTATCCTCAAATATGCTCATTAAGCCAAAATTCTCATTGGTGCTTCTATTGGTACCAAGCAGCACACCAAAATTGATAGGCTAAAATGAGCTATTTGAATTGGGCCAATTGACTGGAAACTAGAGCTAGGCATTTATCTCAAAAGAGATAATCCACTTACTTATCTTACTACAGGCGGATAGCCCTGGTAAGTACTAATTATTCTATTACCAATGGTTTAAGCTGAAGTTGGAAGGCAATGTGAAGTGAATCTGCTAACCTGAAAGAGATCAATGATAGTATAAAGCCACATCATTGGAAGCCAATATATATAAGTGATAAGGATTGTGCAAGTGGTGTGACAGATTGGGGCCAGCCTGATCCGCACATTGACCTCATTAATAGTTTCAGATTTGCCTGCAAATATGGAGATCAAGTTTAATGGGGCAGAGCAGTCAGAAAAATTGAGAAGAAAATTGTAGTTTTGGACTTAGGGATTCAAGAATGCGGGCTGATCCAGTGTATCAAATGACCAGTATCTCAAATCCTCCAAATTTCCATAATTTGGGATGTGAGGCTTTTGCAAGCGATGATTTGGATGTTTCTTGAAAGCCTAGTTTAGGATTTCAATTATTTAAACTATTGCAAATAATTTAAAATGAGGAAATGGCAACTAAAGATACAGTTTTGTTTTCTCAAAAATCACAATAAAGTTTTCAGTATTCTTGCTTGCCTAAAAACAATTTAAAAGTTTAATTTAAAGGAAAAAATATTTAAATCAATCAGAACGATGTGCTCAACTGGTAAGCTAGGCCAAGCATTGGTTTTTTTCACGGTTTTGTCATGGAGCCAGACTTTGCTGCTTGCATGCGGCATTGGTGGAACTTTGGTCCATGAATACGTTGCAAACTCTGGTAACGGCGTGCAGATTTGGGGGTGGTTCTCTGCTGGATTGTCAGTCATGTTATTGGTGACATGGCTTGTACTTCCCAACTCCTTTGTCGCATATTGGCATGAACCCATGCGTTATAAGCGGGGTATTAAGGATCTTCTGAGTAGAGATCAATACTTTAGGCTACTACTTATAAAGTCTAGGGCCGCAGGGCATATTTGACTACTTATCACTTGAATCCTCTAGCTACTTATTAAATCAATATAAACTAAATGCATAAAATTATATTATCTAGATGGTTGGTCAGACCTTACAACATTTCTTCCCACATAACCAAACATCAGGCAACAAAGATGTGTGGGGGTTAACTAAATTATTGGGAAGTTGAGGCCATTGGCCTAGAACTTTTCTGATATCTCCTCAAAAACTTCAAATGCATACAGATAATAAGGTGACCTTTAATGTGGTCTTTGAGCGTGTGAGCATCAGTAGAAGTCTTCTTATTGATCTAGAATGGCCCTTTCCATATATGATCCAACTTACTTGTGCGCCCAAAATTCATGGTTATCATAGTACAGAATGAGTTTTCTTACAGTACATTTAGGTAACAGCTGCCAGTCTGCGTTATCTCTTTCCCAGGATCAGGTTTTCTGATCAAGCGCATTGGAGCATGCCTCACTTTATAGTCAGATTATAGTACGCACCAGCGTTTCCAAATATTATATTGGCATCAGGGCTTCTTGCCCAATGTGAGAGTACAAAACTGGAGGTAGCGCTGATTGTTTTCCATAAATTAATGGTAAGGGCGAATGTCCTGTGTCCAATTGATAAAGATATGTTGTAAGAAAAGGCGCCATAAGGCAAGAAAAGATTCCAGTTGGATGCCTTCACAATAATTATCTTAAGCAGAATCTCAACCAGAGTACCATTCACGCACTCCACAGTACCATTCATTTCAGGGTGGTAAGGCGTAGACAATACCCCGTGTATCCACAATAAGTCATTGAGCTTGGAAATCACCTGAGACGTAAAGTTAGTCCCATTATCTGTCAGTAAAAACTGAGGGCACTCATGCCAATAAATGATATCTTCCAGTATGAATTTAGCTGTGGTAGCAGCGCCTACGTCTCAAACCACTTTAGCCTTCACCCTCTTATTGAGGTTATCTATGGCCACAATTATGTATTTAAATTGACCTGAAGTGTTTTCTAGGGGGGCCCACAACATCAATTGAAACGATATGCCAAGCAAAGTTGGGTTTAACTAATTAGTAAGAAGTTGCTTTTTTGTAAGGCCCCTCCACCTGACACTCTCTACAGCAGCGGAGGGTCTCATGAACGTCAAAATTAAAGGATTACCAATAATGGTGCTGTTTTAACAATTCAACCATTTTATTGAACAATATATGTCCTATCACCTTGTGGGCCCCATAATATCAGTCCGCTCTGAGGGCTGGAACATCCAAAATTGTCACTCGTTGTGGATCTTATACAGCTTACAATTTTTAACAACTGTAATCATTCTTAATTTCTCCAAAGTTTGTAGAAATTCCGCCGGTTCATTATCATATTTCTGGTTCAACATTTTGACAAATAAAATTTTGGATACAACAGCAACTAAGGCTACTGTAGGCAGTTGAGATAACCCATCAGCGTTTGATGTTTTAGCCAAGTTGATGCTAAATTTCCAAAGTCATATGCATGCAATTTCGTGGCTCAGCGGGCTAACCGTCCTTAAGGCTCTTTTATAGTTTATAACCACCGGAGGGAGGCATTATCAGTTACTACCATATAATTCATTCCATGATTGTAGACTCAGATTTTTTTACAAGCATAGATGACTGCTAAACACTTTTTCTCTGTTACAGTGTAGTTTCAGCCATGCACATTCAGCGTCTGACTGCAGCAGGCCACTGGGTGTTCAATACCTTCTGAATCAAATTGAGATAACGCTGCACCAACGGCGATGAGAGAAGCATCTGTTTGGACAATAAATGGTTTATCAAACTTAGTTTACATAACAGGGGCGCTTGGGTAAGGTAAAGCCTGAGCTTATTAAAGGCTAATTGACAGGTTAACGTCTATTCAAAGGGTACACCGTCCTTAAAAGTTGGAATAAGGGTTCACCTATCTTGCTGAAATTTCTATAAACTGGCAATAATAGCCTATCATTCCAAGGAATACCTGAATAATGCGCTTGCTAATTGGCCATGTCTTACATTTAATTGCCTCAACTTTTGCCAGTTGGGGCCACAGGCCATGTTTATCAATGACTTACCCCAGATATATCAACTGTTTGCAGAAAAGATTACACTTACGTGGTCTGAAAGTTTTGAATTACACTTCCAATGGGGCAGGTTTTCTCTCAAAGTTACTTTGAGTGGATTCTCCCAAAAAGCGATAAATTAAAGTAAAAACAGGTTATAATTTGACCTAATTTTTATTATCAGAAGAATGGAATATTTATAGGTTTTGTAACAGTTCAGGATCTGTTTGATCTAATTAATTATTGAGCGATCAAATTTTCTATCCCTTGATCAGGATGAGATTGATCTTCCTTATTAACCTTGATAAATTTAGATAGATTACACTCTCCTTCTGATATTGTCCAGGGAATTGATGAAGTAGACTTTTCAGAATCAAGAGAATTTGGCGAATTCATGACACTTCCCCCCTCAAGATTCAATCATGGAGGAGGGTGAATTCTTAAGATCTGGGATAAATTTGGTTTATCACTACACCAGTATCCACATGAACAATCGAGTATTCTAATCCTTTTTAAAATATACCTCAATATGGACCAGACCAGTTGGATCCTAACTTCTTGGTATTTCCACCAGGGTGAGTTTGATAATACATAATGAAATCCCCAATCTGATACTCAGGTAAGGCGGGTTTATGCTGATTACTTCTTTGGTCTCCTTCTGAGTAGTTATTTCAATTGATTTCATGGCTTGATCTTGAAGACAAAATAATTTCATCAGCCAGATTTCTCATAAATGAATCAGAGTTTTTGGGTACACTTTCTTCAACTATGGCCTGAATACTAGAAGGGACTGATGGATCTCGCACATATATGCATTTGAAAGGCGACATCTTGATGATCTGATGATAACTTATTCCATAAGCAAATAAGGCACTTGGCAAATAGAAGTTCCACCAAGAGGGATCAGTAGAAGCCATTTTCCTTAATATCGAGACTAGAGTTCCATTAACTCGTTTGATGGCTCTGTTTGTGGATGGATTGTAAGGAACAACAAATCATTGGGTAGTATTAAATAATTTGGATAATTCTTGTAAGAGTTGAGAGGTAAAATTAGTCCCATTGTCGGACATAAGGACTTTGGGACACCCATGTTGGGTAATGATGTGCTGGTAAAGGAACAGCGCAGTAGTCTTGGCAGAAGGGATGGCAATGGAAATGGCCTCAGCCCATTTAGTGAGGTGATTGACTGCCATAATAATGTACTGATGGCCATGCAATCCCTGAGGAAAAGGGCCTACAACATCAATGCTTACCACTTCTAACACTTTAGTCAGGGGAATAACTTGATGTTGATAAGTAGGGTTGGTGGCTCCATGGCTTTTACAGATGAGACATGATTCAAGGGTCTCTCAAATGAATTCAGTCATGTTATTCCAATAATATTGAGTTTTCAACCATTCTTGAGTCTTCTTTAATCCGCTATGACCTACTTGTTCATGTCCCTCCATAACAGAGTGAAATCTCGATTTGAGGTGCAAAAAGGGTAACCATTTGGACTTGACCTGTTTATACAAGGCTCCTTCTCAAATCATAGTATCTTTGGTGATATTCTTTAAAAAGCTCTATCCTCTTCAGATTCTTGATCCCACAATTCTGGCCGTCCAATCAGATTATATAGGCGTTCTTCCTTTCTCAGATCTAAGGTCAGTATAGGTAGTCAGGAAAGACCATCAGCATTTTGATGTTTAGCACCCAAATGATGCACAATCAAAAAAATTGTAATTTTGTAATCTTAGAGCCCAACGGGCCAATCTCCCATCAGGATCCTTCATATTTTGCAACCATTTTAAAGAGGAATGGTCAGTAATAACAGTAAAATGATTACCATATAGGAAAGGACGGAAGTGCTTAATAGCTAGAATCACTGCCAAGCACTCCCACTCCGTTACATTGTAGTTTCTTTCAGCCTTAAACAAAATTTTGCTATAGAATGCTACAGGATGATCATTTTGCTCTGCGTACATTGGGATAAAATTGCTCCAATAGTGACATTAATGGCATTGGTATGCAAGAAAAAAGGCATATCAAATTGAGGATGAATTAAAACAGGAGCCTTAGTCAAGGCCATTCATAGGGAATTGAACGACTGTTCCTGTTCTGAACTCCACTCAAATGGCACCCCTTTTTGTAACAGATGGAATAAAGGTTCAGCTATATCAGAAAACTTGGGTATAAATTGCTGATAATACCCAACCATGCCAAGAAAGACTTGGATATCCCGTAGCAAGGTTGGAGCAGGCATTCGTTGAATAGCTTGAATTTTGGTTGAGAGGGGGTGAATCCCTTTAGCAGATAACTGATGTCCTAAAAATTCCATTTTATTTTGGAAGAATGGACATTTGGAAGGTTTGAGCTTTAGAGAAGAATTCTGAATTTGGTTGAAAACTTCTTTTAAATGTCCCAGATGTTCGTTAAATGTTTTGGAAAATATGGTAATATCATCCAGATATACCAAACCACAAGTGAGTTTTAAATCCCGTAACATTCCATCCATGGCCCATTGAAAAGTTGCTGGCGCATTGCTCAATCCTTGTGGCATATGGGTTGGTTCAAATAAACCTTCACTGGATATTCCGTGGTCAAGCTGAATAAGCTGTTGATGTACTTCATTGAGAAGGGTCCAATTATTGATGATGCATCTCAATTATCTCTGCTAAACTCAGAGGCAGATTTGAAAAACTTGGTAACATAATTATTCAAGGACTGGAGTCCTTCTAGTAAATTGAACATCCCTTGATGATGTATTCCCACTACTGGTAATAAATGGCATAATGTAGGGTGTACAAGCTGATGCAAGTATTGCTCAGTGCCAATTCCTGGCATTTGAGAAGTTTGCAACACCTCCTGCAAGATAGAGGGTACAGCATTGGAACAAGATCAAGTGGAATGGATTCCAGGAATTAAAGCTCCCTCAGGCATTTGATTGATAATATTTCTTAAAGACTCAGGAGGGATTTGAAAGTTTTCTGTAAAGCTTAAATTAGGATCATAAAACTCCAGATTGGCACGGAATTCCAACGTGGGTGGTACTCTTGGGATTTCAGTTCTAGTTGAATGGACCCATCATAAAATACTGCCTTGCTCATGGTCTTGAGCTTCTTCAGATAAAAAATGAGAATCCATAGTAGTGATAGATGTTTTTACTGGTTCATAACTCAGAGTGCCCCCTGTAGCTAGCACCACTCTGGAAGTTTTGTATTACACTTCCAATGGGGAAGGTTTTCCCTCAAAGCTACTTTGAGTGGATTCCCCCAAAAAGTGATAAATTAAAGTAAAAACAGGTTATAATTTGACCTAATTTTTATTATTGGAAGGATAAAAAATTTATAGGTTTCATAACAGTTCAGGATCTGTTTGATCTAATTAATTGTTGAGCTATCAATCTTAGATCCTTTGATCAGGATGAGACTGATCTCTCTTATTAACCTTAATAAATTTAGATAAATTACACTCTCCTTCTGATAGTATCCAGGGGAATTGATGAAGTAGACTTTTCAGAATCAAGAGAATTTGGTGAAATCCTGACATGTGGTTTGATCTTAAGATCAACCTTAGCAAGCCATCATAAAACATCTTCCAAATGTCATAGATGATCCGTAAATGTTTGGGAAAAAACGTTGATAATATTCAAATAAGCCAATATGCAGAAATTTTTAAATCTATCAGTATACTATCCATAGCCCGCTGAAAGGTCACAGGGGCATTGAATAGTCCCTGCGGCATTCTAGTGGGCTAATAGAGACCCTGAGCCGTGATCATGGTGCAAATTTCCTGCTCCTCTCTGGACAGCTTAATCTTCCAATAGCAGAAATTAGATCCATCGCAGAGAGATATTGTGCTCTGACCAAGCGGTACAGTGAATCATCAATCCATGGCAATGGATAAGAATTCTTTTTGTAATATTGTTGATCTTGCAGTAGTTTATTATCATCCAATTAGAGCTTTCCTTTTTCTTATTGATTAGCATTGGGGAGGCCCAAGGACTCTTAGAGGGCACTAACCTCCCGTGCTGTACAAGCTGATTTACTACAGCGTTAACTACATCATCCACTACTTTAGTACATCTAATAGGATAGAGGCGAATTGGCGGATAGTTTACAGTATCTACACGATGTAACACAAGGTTGTGAACAGTCAAAATCATAGCCATCTTTTGCAAAAATACAACTATTTTTTAATAAAGAGCCAGAGTTTGATTTTTTTCTATCTCAGTTAACCCTGAAAGGTTTCCTGAGGGATTAAAGAGCAAACAGATTGCTCACTGTTGTCACTAAACCCTCATTCATCAAAGTAACCAAACTATCGCATGTTCTGGACTTCTTCAACTGGTAGCATATGTACAAACGTAATCAAATGATATCACTGAATCTTCATAGGATATGAAGATAGATTTGCTAGCAGTAATTGAATTTCTTCATGGTCAGGCAAGATAATCTCAGGCGCGGCAAATGATTCAGATATAGATCAAGTGAATAGACAAAAAAGTTGCCATAGAACACCAAGGGGATTTTTAAATCGCTTTCAGTGCTGGCAATAACTTGGTGGCCCACCAGAATGGTCAGGATACAGTTAGCGCATAGTGTGTACCTTTATATATACAATATGATCTGTTAATTGATGGTATGGCAGCACAGCCACTGATACATAATAGGCACCAGTCAATCCTAAAAACAAGGTTCACTACTCCTTGACGCTTTGTTGTGGGGATACCATCCTTCCAGTTATAAAATAGTGAAATTGTTTGTCCCATTATTTCTAACGTGTTTCCTTTAAAATCAGATTTGAATCCATAAGCTCTCATAAAAGAGGTTCCAAGTGGGAAGTCATACTGCTGATTTGCAAAAACAAATTCAGGAGAAGAAAATAATAAGGAGCTAAACTGCAGTGGATGGGCACTGTAAGCTCCTACTGACATAGTTATGAGGTCCTGAGGTACCATATAATTTCCAATAATATAAGTCTGGCGCGAGGCCTAATATCTTAACCAACTTGGTAGAACAATATTATCTGAGGCCCCACTATCTACAATCGCTCTGACCTTTACCTTGTTTACTTTAATATCATTATAAGTGCACTTGGAGAAGTACTCATTGGAAGCATTATTTGGTGGATCTCCAAGGTATCTGCTTGGTCTAATAATTTTTAATCTCCTCCACTAATTGAGGACTAGATTCCTTATGAACATTCAATAGTTATTGTCACGTGAACCCCCTGCAATTTGGGGATATCACTAGAGTCAACTGAGAGCTCTTGTTGCTCTAGTTGTTGTACATTCGGGATTGATACTATTCCTGTTGACAACTCGCCTTTGTGTTCCTTAAAGGAGTGACTAGGCTTCTCTACTAAATTGTCTGCGCATACTTGCTGATCCTCTGGAAGGGACATGTAACTCGCAGACTCCCACCGGATAGAAGGTGAATTATAAGAGCTCTTCTCTATATGGTTTTTTTGGAGTTGGGTGGAGTTAGACAATCCATGTTTCACTCCGCCCTGCCTTTTCCCAAGTCTGTTTCATACAACAGCTTTACTAATTGAACCTTGGGTCTAATACTTAATTTTAGGCAGTGATTTGTATATTGGCCCAACTTTTTACAATAAAAACAAGTAATCTGGTAAGATCGTATTGATCAAAACTTGGGCCAAAGGGCTGAGATAAGTCTTGTTTAGTGGATATAGCCCCAAGTTGCAATTTGTGAGGCTACATCTAACTTTGGTTTGGTGGTTTAAAAGTAACCATACAACGACAGAGATAATTCACCATATGGGCTATATCTTTATTCTCATTCAATACTGGTATTAAGACCCTATACAATTCTGTGTATGGCTCACAGGCGTGGCGAAGGGCAATATGGGAAATCAAAATTATTTATAACGTTAGTCCCAAATAGCATCTGCGCCTCCAAATAAAAATGGTCAGCAAATGTTGAAATAATTTCACCTTGGTTGAAAAAAATTCAGGAATTCCAACTTCCTAGTGGTCATCTTTTTGGCACCTTTAAATCTCTTGATAATAAAGTCTTTAGCATTAAGGTAGGACACGTCGGCCTTTTTCAATTTGGGCATAACTCTTGACTGTCAGAGTATAATGCATCCATGACTGCTGTAAGCTTAGAAGTCTAGGGCGTCCATCCATGCTAATCTCAAAGAGGTCAATAAAGTTGTGCATGTTTGCATTCTCGTTGAACTTAAGTAGGTTAACGGGGTAAACCCATAATAGATTTTGTGGAAGCAAACCTAAGGCCTGAAGGTGACCCTTCTTGCACTTCCACACCACCATCTACAGGATAGGAAGAGACACGAGGTGGATTGGCTGTATCCTCTAAAGGTCCTGCAGCACCAACAATCAGAACGGAAGGACCAACCTATGGTCCCATCTTTTGTGGTTTGAAAGCACCTTGACTCGGACTTCCCTCACATATATCACGCTGGATTGCCAGCTTAATTTGGCTTAGCATTTCAGAAAAACGGCTGTGTTCCGCCTGAAGTGTATTTGTCATTGTAACCACTAGTTGGTTAAAATCCTGAAAGCCAGACTTCAGGGTGCTGTTTTCACTCACTAAAACCTTAACAGTGTGTTATTGATTTTTTAAAAGTCCCACCTAAAAAGCAAGCTCTTTATATGCATTAGTAACAGAGTGGACAGCTCCATTAGTGTCTCCCTCAAATTTCTCACTTTTTGATCATGGTCTAAAAGAATATCTGAAAGTCAGTTTACATGAGTTTTCGCGTCTGATCATACTCAGCAAATCTCAGTGGAATAAGTTGACAGTGCCTCAGGGCCAGTTTCTACTGCTTCAACAGGATGTACTATCTTTGCAGCAGAGGACTCGCAACTAAGATCTAAAGCTCATGTTAATATAATATGACTCCAGAGGACAAAGTGAAGCCCCTGGTAGTGAGCACCACATGTGAAAATTTGTGCAGCGGCGTCATAATTCCAGAGCATAGGTTTTATACCCAAAAATTGCAGGGTTCATTTGAATACAGTAAACTTGAACAAAACTAACAAAAAAGGAATATATCATAATAGGACATTTAATTAATAACAAAAATAAGCACCATGTAGTATTGTATACTGCCAGAGGCTCACAGGATTGTACAAGTAAGTTCTACTAATAGACTTTCACAGCTTACTCTTAGAAAAAAATCCCTTGCTATTGATACTCCTCCTCAGATATGCTCATTAAGCCAACATTCTCATTGGTGCTACTATTGGTACCAAGCAGCCCCCCAAAACTGGTAGGCTAAGTAAAGCTATTTGTATTGGGCATATAGCTGGAAACTAGAGCTAGGCATTTATTTCAAAAAGAGATAATTTACTTACTTATCAAACTACAGGCGGATAGTCCTGATAATTACTAATGATCCTGTTACCAAAGGTTTAGGCCGGCGCAGGGAGGCAATTTGAAGTGAATCTGATAAACTGAAAGGGTTTAATAATAGTATCAAGACCACAGCGTCAGAAGCAAATGAATATTAGGGATGAGGATTATGCTAACGGGATATTAAGGATCCTCTGATTAGAATTCAATACTTTAGGATACTATTTATAAGATCTAGGGCTGCAGGGCATAATTTACTAATTATCTCTTCAATCATCTATCTATTAATTATTTCATTATAAAACTAAAGACATACATATTATGTATCCAAACGGTTGGTCAGACTTGATTACAGCAATATCATTGAGATAAACAGGAATGCGTCAATTGACTAAATCCCAGAATAGGTCAACCATGAATTTTTGAAAGGTTTGAGGGCTCCAGTAAACATGAATGGCATTTGCGTGTACTTGAACTGACCATACTTGTGTGATAAATGAAGTTTTTTCAATTGAATCTTCTGCCATACCCAATTGGTATTTTTGAGAAAAGAGAATAATATTGGTGAATACTTGGGCTCCCTCTTGCACTTAGGATGTCTTATATTATAGGCAGTGTGTAAGCGTTCTTCTTTGTGACCTTGTTCAATGAGATATAGCCAATGCCCAATTGAAGTATTCCGTTCTTTTTGGGCAACTTAACTACTGAGAAATCCCAGGGTGACTAGGAGGGGAGAATAAGCCACTGGCTAGCCTTTTTTAATTTCAGTCTTGATGAAGCGTTGATGAACTTACGGAAGTCAATAGGGATGTCAGGTAAATGGTTTGGTGCTCTGACGTCAATGTGGGTTACCTCAAGTTTGATAAAGGATTATCATCATCATCATCTTGTTTGTTATTATCTTTGTAGCTATATACTAATTGGAGTATCTATCATTTCTTGTGTCCAGGAGATATTCAAAATTTAAGATTTTTTGGAAAACCATGGCACATAGGTAAGAGGTGAGTTGGGCTGCTAGTTGGTCCTGGGCCGCTGGGGTATGGCTGTATTGTAGGGGCAATGGTTTATCCCCTGAATGGTTTAGGTGTATCACTGATAATTCTAAAAAATGTTACAAGAATCGACTTCCTTGAGGGCTTGATGTGACAGTAGCATTGGGAAGTATTTGTGATCATAGACAATGGCATCAATGAAACATACGTTACTGGCAATCTCAACATGTAATTTGAAGACTTGGCCGCAGCAGGGTTGTTGGAAACAGCTAGCCATCAGGAAAAAAAGGTCACTCTTAAATTATATTAAAGCTAATGTTGAGGAAAAGTTTCTTATTGACGATGTTGCAGAAGATCCAGAATTCAAGATGATTGAGAAAGTATATCTAAAAAAATCCTTGGGTGCGAGGTGCTCCATGATTGGAAAGAATAATTTCAGATTTAGTTGACATCTCGAAGTCAAGTAAGGCCAATGGTTTGGTGTAGATCTTGACATAGGGCAGGGCTCAATTTACACAGGTCACCTAAGGACACTGGAATAATGGTTTTCTATAAAATCTTGACAGTAGAAATTCCCTCAGGTTGATAGGGATCAACTGGTTGGGTTGAGGATGACTGCTGAGGAAGCTTAAGAGGGTATTTAGGATCAGAGTATTATTACTGGTTAGCTGGGCTGGGTTGGTGCAAGAGGGGCAGTTAAAACTTGTTTTTGGACAGTGTGGGTTTGGGGTTAAGAGTTCTCATTCAATTTACTTTGATAATTGGTAAAAAAATCAGGCAAAGAAAACTTTTCAAAACTTTATTGGAAGCGGGATTCTCATCATAATATTACATGGGTATACCATGGGGATTTGGGCATTTTATGGGCTTAATCATATAATAAATCAATCATGATCTTCATTGGGAATTTGGAGGTAGCAGTAGAGTTCAAAGCTTTAATTCTTTTTCTTTGACGTATTCTTCTAAAAGTAAGGTCAACTGGTCAAATTTTTCCGCTGGAGCTTCATTCACATATTGAATTGTCACATCAGCTTTTGAGTCAGGTTATCCTTAATCATGGGTTGACCGGCATTCAGGTACAAGGGGGACTAGACTGAAGAACTAGAAGAGTCAAGTTGGAAGGTCTCAAAGTTAGTTGCATGATTCAAGGTTGCTGCTCCCCCAATAGGGGCAAAGGTAACTTAGATGGATGACCTGACCTTGGCACAGGGGGCTTGGCATTGTCAGAAATGGTATCCTGGTTGATCACAATTGAAGCATTGGAGAACGCTGTAAGTCGTTGCCCTTAACCAGCATAGTTGATTGCTAAACTTGCTTAGTTAGGGAATGTTTGTTGGTTAATTTCCCAAGGTAGCTTGATATTAGGTATTTTTAGGATGTCTTCCATGTTGGAGGCGCCCAGGTCTACGTCATCCAAGTTTACTGATGTAGAATCATTGGGATAATTATGGCGGTGGTTCACCATTCTCACATAGGTATAGCAAACTTTGATTGCTTGATTGACGCTAGTTAGTTAGTCCAAGTATACTGCATAAGGGCAAGAATTTACAAGAGTGTCAAGAAACAAGTTTAGGAATTGTTGATCAACTTCCTTGCAGTGCTGTCATGTGATCTGTCCCCAAGGCCCCATTAGGTCTTCAAACTTGGCCAGTAATCTACTTATGATCATTCATATTTTGAAGGTGAAGATGTCAGAATTTTTTGCGGAGTTGGGAGGATAAAAATCAGAATTTTTTGGTATGAGCTTTCCATTGGGTCCAGGACTCAAAAAGCAGGTTGGCGTTGTGACATTTTTGAGCAGGTTTATTGAGAGGACTGGCCACTTCTAAAAAGCATTGATAGGAACTTACCCCATAGTCATCTCCCCAAGCGTTATAGTTGTCTAACCACTTGTTGATGGATCCATGGTCGAATTTTTCAATATTTTGCCTGGCGCAGGTCCTCTTGAAATAGTTGGTTGACATTTGATTGGTTGGAACAGTAGTTACAGGTTCCTGGATGCCATCCCTGGCAGGAATACCACTATGTCATGAGAGCTCAGGAATCCTTGATCTATCATGACATGAGGTACAGATGACACCTCAGATTTCAGGGTTATCAGGCATTTGAGTTGTTGTCAGTAGCCATTCACAATAGGGCATTTGGCCAAAATATTGTAGATGGAGAGTTGGTGATAAATCCTGATAAACAAAAATAGAGAAATGAAGGTAGGAGGGATAGTTGATAGTCTATTAAAAATTACAATCAGTTTTTATACCTGATTAATAGAAAATATTCAAAGGGTAAGGAGTTTTGGGGGTCTCAAAAAACACAGATAAAAATGAATAAATGGGCTCAAGGGATAAGACCAAGGAGGGCTATATAACAATAGATTTGTGATCTTGGCAGATTTACAACACTCCTACTATTTATTTTTATGATGATATAATTCAAGTCAATTCCCATTGATGGTAAATTATGGGAGCTGTTAAGAGTTTCCAAGTTGTCATTTCCATAGGATAGGAACTTTGAGACTCAGATAGATCCCTAGAATTAGGGTTGGATTAGTTAATATCTAGAGTTAATTAACTTATTTTAGAGAATAAAGACTAAGTCTCCCACGGTAAAATTCTGGAGGGTATTTTGCTGGTCATCATATTGAAACTTCATTTGATTAACTTGATCCTGTGAAATTTCTTAGCAGTTTTTATATTAGTTTAGTGAGAATCTTGTTGTGTTGAATATAATATGGTTAGGCTGGTATTTAAATCTAATAAAAAGTTCATAAAGAGTACATTGGGTGGTAGAGTGAATTTTGGTTTGATAAGCTCACAGTATGGTAAGCATTTGATCAGACCATCCTTAGGATTATCCGTGCAGCTTTTCTCTATGCCACATATGAGGTTTTTTTGAGATGTTCAGTTAATCTGATGCACTGAGGGTTGTAAAATTTGATCAAGAGTCGTGTTTGGACTTGGACAACAGTTTTGGCAACCATATTGTTGTTAAAGTGCGACCCCTTGTCAGATAGGGTAGTGTGTGGGGGTCCGTAGGTGATAATTTCATCATAAAGGAGCTGGGCAGCGGTAAGAATATCATCAAAGGGGATATCGTTGGCTAGGGGCCACCTTATAAAAATTTGTGGCGAGTAGGAGGTACTTGCAGCCATGACTGATTATAGGGAATAGTCCTACAATGTCGATGCCCCAGATTTCAAGGGATTTGTGTTGATTATTGGGTTGAGGGCTTCTTTGGTTGGGGTTGATTGCCAAAAACTTTGTAGGTATGGCAGGTGGCAACATAGTTATAGATGTTTGTATGAGTTTTATGCCACCAGTAACGTGAAAATAATTGTTCCCAGGTTTCTTGATTTCTAAACTGCCCAGAATATTTGCAGACTTCATTGAAGTACTTCAGCCATAAATTCCTTGTAACTATTTGGAGGATGGTGTCCTTGGCTTTTAGATATAGTTGTCCATCAATAACAAAAAACTTGGTGCACTTAGACTTGTATTGCTGCTCATGATTACTTCCTTGTAGATTTTGAAAGTCTAAAGGAAATTTTGAAACTCTAGCAACTCAGGTTCCAGGTTATCTGGTTCCATATAGTAAGCTGCTACCAAGTCAATAGCTGGAGGGATATGAGAGAGGCCAATGATTACAGCATCAGCTTTACAAGGGGGTCTACAAACTTTATGCCAAATTTCATTGGCTCATATTGTTATCAGACTCGTTGGCCGTTAGGAATAGGGTTGTTGAATTGGAAATTTATTTATTTGAGGCAAGCCAACAAGTGGTCGGACATTACCAAAAGAAATAAAGAAAGAAAACATCGACATGAAACCTGAGCAGGGTCAACTCCATCAAAGAAAGTATTTTCACCTCCCGATTGGGACTCAAATTTTTTTGGTTACTTCATGTGTAAGGTTTTTGTGTTGTTAGACCTACTTACTGTCAATAGCTTCCTTCAGCTGGCTTTCAGATCAATGTTAGAAGTTTGGGAATCAAACCCACAAGCTTCAGGTTGGTAGTTGTACACCCTAATGACTAACCTTCCACCCCATTGAACTGGAGACATACAGCAGAGTTGTTGGTTATGTAATGACGTTCCAATCCAGTAAATAATATCAAAACTTTTGGAGGATGTATATGATAGCAAGTATTTCCTTTTCATAGGTGGAATAATTGACTTTGGCGGGATGATCTTCTTGGAGATGACTCAATTAATAGAGATTTCCCGTAACAAATTAGGTTAATATGGCCCCAAGGGCAATATTACTCACGTTTTTAAATACTTGGAATTCATCTTCAAAATTTGGTTAATTAAGATGGGAGCTTGGGTCATTGATTTTTTCACTCATTAAAATGTGCTGCTTGGTTTGATTGCATTAC
Organism: Massospora cicadina; assembly: GCA_022478985.1. NCBI lineage: Eukaryota > Fungi > Entomophthoromycota > Entomophthoromycetes > Entomophthorales > Entomophthoraceae > Massospora > Massospora cicadina. The sequence goes on from JAKSZP010011955.1 coordinate 151,394, forward strand.
TAGAGGACTCCTTTCTTTTTCAGATGGTATAGCGGTGCTGAGATCTCAAAGTAGTTTGAAATGAAGGAATTGTAGTAATTGACAGTCTCGGCATAACAGTTCTCTTAACTTTTGCCAGAGTCTGAAAATGGGCTCAAAGATGAAAATTAGCGGAGAGTCAAAAAACGAAAAGATGGGGCGAATATAGACTACTTTATTGAGTTTGAAAGCGTCAATTTTTTATGGCGTGTAAGGGCATGGTGCCTCAGGGACCTTTGTGAACCCATAAGATCAGGATCTTTCAGTGCCTTTTGGGTTGACTGACTGGTTAGCACCCTCATTGTACTGCATTGTTCTCATGACTAAAGCGATTGGGGCTGCGCCTCTTGTAATTTGAGAAGTGGGGATAGGATTCCTGAAAGTGTTTCCATTGATTCTCGTACACATAATGCTTCCTGATCAAATCTAGTTTTACAGCTTCAGGAAAAGGTTCCTTTCACGCTGTTTCAAGAGTTAATTCTTCTGAGTTTAATTCAGGATCAAGGATTTTCAACTTGATCATCCTCTTGAATCCTGAAAACGCCCCCCTCAAGATCCTGTCAGAGGGGTTATAAGGCTGGAGGAAACAGCCATGTACTTGATTCACCTCTTCCCACTGATTGACATCAGCAATGGGGTACTCCGAGATCACCTTATTAATGACCTTATAAAGTCTGGACCAAAGAACTTTGAGCTTATTCTGTCAACCTCTGGGTCATTGGTGAAAAAAGAGAAGGAGTTCGCTTAATTGAAAAATTGGTAAGGCGGGTCAACTGAAATTAATTGGGATGTCTCCCTTCCTGTGGTGGTGATGATGCCTTGCATGGATAGGGCTTGAAGCTGGACAAGTTCATTGGCTAAGGCCCTCATAGTTGAATCAGAGCTCTAAGGAGCGGAGGTTTTGAGCAGTGGCTGAATACTATTTGGGAGCCAGGGGGCACGTCCATATAGAGCTTTGAAGGGGGACATCTTTATGACTCAGTGGTAGCTTATTCTATATTTCATGGTTAAATGATTTGATAGTAGGCAACAACCCCAAGGATAAGGCTGGGCGGCAGAAGGCCCAGAATTTGAAACTTCAGGCCCTCCCTGACCTCAAGCACACCTTAGACCGACGCTGGGTACAAGCCAAATATGCCCAGGTTGGTACTAATGAGGTGCATAACGCCCAGCCCCTTGTATTATCTCAGGCGTTAAAAATGGACGAGCTATTTAATTAATAATGACGGTTCTATTTGGTTGATTGGATAATGGGGGTTCAAAAACCGTTCCATTTATGAAATCACGCGTTCAGTTAGGTTACAACTTCAATTGATTACTTGAGTGAAGCCAGTTTTGGTATATACTACCAATTTGGATGAAGCATGTGTCTATTGGTGAATCAGTGCTTGAGACTGCTTCCGCAGACCCAGAATTACCCTGATGATGTTTAAATATGTTTTTGTGACCAACATTCCTTGTTGGTCAACTTTTCACAATAAATTTTTCTGTTTTTTACGTTTTATTTATGGTTCCTTGGGCGAACCTGGGTGTGGACCTCTTCGAGGAGGTCTCCAACTACGTTGGCCACTACATTCTATCACAAGTAACAAAAGTTTTGGGTGCACCGTTGGGCCACACAGGTCCCCTCCAGATTGAGGCACCCAAGCATCCTAGCACCAATTTACATTTGGTTATGGACTCCCCTTTGGGGTCCACCCAAGTTTTGTTGTTTCTCGCTTACCTGATATTGTATACTGTGCTGTACACCCTTGCCTTGGGTCCCTTCTGTTCTGGCACCATATGTGGTGTCATGTTTCCCATTCTCTTAACGGCTAGTTCCCTGGCGGTGTGGGTTTGCATACTGCACCACCTCTCAGGGAATGAGAGAGTTACAGACACTCTCTTGACATTAGTCGACCAACCTTTTTATTATACAGCATCAGAATTATCCGTGTGGGACATTCTTTATGCGTAAACTGGGTGCTCTGGCTGTTTGTCACTGCCACGATGGTGCTCACCACAGTTTTCTCATTTGGTTTTGTTTTGTTGCATCTCGCGTTATTCTTGAAACTACCAACTGGGAAGTGCCCACCCTTCCTGTTTGTACCTGGTGGTCTCAGACTTTTTGTGATCCTGTTTTCACAATTCCCCACCTTTCTCCTGAGATTTACTTGGAAATTCAACAGGCCTTGGCTTCCCTTGGGCTGAAAGCTTCTTTAGAAAATAACAATTTATCTGGTTCACATCCACTTTTGTGGGGAGTGGATTTGTTGTATTGGCTGTCTCCAGATGCAGCCAACTGGGTTTTGCAGTGTTCTGTGCACATACGCGCTTGTGGCGATCAGTAGAGAGCTTGGAGTGTGTCTTGAAGCAATGTCATCCTGATGGAGCATCCATCCATCCCTTCTATGAGTTCTTTTTGCTGCATCAAGCTGGTCAGCCAGTGAAAGTATATTTGAATGAATTTTGTGAAAAAGCCCAGGCCTTACCATTGCCTGACGTCGTTAAAACGTCATTTCTCTGATCTACCTTGGACCTATCCATGCAAAACTCCCATATTTAGCAGTTGCCCCCTTCCAACTTCGATCATCACATTGAAACCCTTTGGAATGGTTTCCCCACCCCAACCCAAAAGAGGCAAGGTAATCTGGCCGTCAATGTTTCACCCAGGTCAGTCCCTATAAATATGGGAACCAAAAAGTCGTAAACATCTCTCAAAATGAAGGAATCTTATCCTTCTAAACCTTTAAGTTCCGTTGAATTTGAAGCCAAACAGGGGTCTAGCCCCAAGTCTAAATTAAAGGTTTCAGATGATTCCGCCATGATGATGTCACCTGCCAGTCACCCCTATAAATACTTCATCTGTGACTAGTGATATTTCCTTGAATTGTGAAGAGCTCCCCACTGATTCCCTCCCCATTTTGGCAGAAGTTGAGGGTCCGGGTGAGTCTAGACCCAAACTTAACCAAAAAATGAACAATAATTATGAGTTTTCTTCGCACTGCGTTTCAGCGGTGCAATCCAAAGCATCTATTATGGGCTTGGGGGTGATGGCCATGGATTGATGCAAACCAAACCCTTGGAGCAGGTATGGGGTTTCTGGATCCTGAAAACGCGTTTTATAACGCAAATGTTATACCACAAAAAGAGCTGGTTATTAGCTCTTATGGCTTGGATGAGGACCCTATTCCAGTATATCAAATTACTGAGAACCCTCATTTGACCCCTACCATGATCCGTAGCACTCAAAAGTGGAAAAGGAACTTCGTTTCAAATATATTAAAGTGTATGCACCTGCAGAAGATGTGGTGGGATATGTGGCCTCAGTAGTAAGAGTGGCCAACTATCCCTCCCCCTTCTATGATTCAAAAATATACCCTGAAGGCTTTCTTAATCCAGAGGAAGAACTTTCAAGTGAGGTGTTGGCATTTTCTTCGAATAAAGCCCATTCTAATATTTATTGTTGACTGCTACCCTTGCATCCCCTTTAGGGAAATTCAGCACAACTATTTTGGTGGACACAGGTGCCTCTGAAAATTTTATAGACCAAGACCTTGCTGACTACCTTGAGTTGAGTTACTTGCCAGGTGGTATGGTTAGAGGCGGGGCTACTCAAGGTATCCCCACGCTGAAAATCATGGGATCAGTGGACTACCAGGTGGTCACCTATCTCCTGTCTGACCACTTCTAAGCTATCAAAAACCTTTTGTACCCCATTATTTTGGGTGTAGAGTGGTGGAGAAAGTTTGACGTGAGGACTAATTTGAAGAAAAACCCTAATCTTGTATTTGATAAACGGTCACATGTTGATTGTTCCTTTGGCTAAAGCCCGTTTTCAGGGCAAATTTACTCACTGGCCCAATATTCACACTCTTAAACTTGCCCCATTACTGAAGCCCTCTGTGGAGGTTCCCCCACCATCCTGTTTGGAGGGTTTGGAATCTTCCTTTGATGCAGCATCAGCTAACACACTACCTGATCATTCCAAGTTTTATTGTGAGTTCAAGCTCACTGTGGATCTGATGCGTATATCTTCCCCCATTTACCCATTGACTGTCCTGAAGAAGAGGCTTTAGATGTGTGGGTGAAGGAGCAGTTAGCCAAAGGCGTGCTTTTCAGCGTACCTCCCCTGTTTGCTCCCCGCTTCTCTTTGTGGAGAAGGCCGATGGAACTTTACGCCCTTGTGTAGATTATGAGAATCTAAACAATGTTACTGTACCAGACCTCCATCCTATCACTTTAGATTCACAGATTGCGCGTTATGTAGAGAAGGCAAAAGTCTTCTCCAAACTGGATTGCCTCAATGCGTTCAATCAGATCTGGATAAAGAAGGGACAGGAGTGGTTAACTGCATTCTGTACCAGAAAAGGGATTTTACAGTTTTGGGTCATGCCCTTTAGGCTTAAGAATGCCCCTGCTATCTTTCAACGCCGCATTGATGCTGCATTGGGGGACTTGTTGGGGGTATGCGCGGTTGCCTACATGGACGAAATCCTGGTGTTTCCCCTGATCATGAGTCACACGCTTTACACCTTTGGCAAGTGGTGGAGAGGTTAAGGGCAGCCCGCCTTACGCTAAAGACCAGTAAATGTGAATTTTTCAAGTCCCAGGTCACTTTTCTGGGCAACGTCGTGTTTGACCAAGGACACATGATAACTCCAGACAAGGAGAAGGCTATTAGTAAGTGGCCCACCCCCACTTTAGTCAAGGAATTGAGGAGTTTTTGGGGACATGTACATTCCTCAAGAATCTCACGCCCAATCTTTCCGAGGTGGTGGCGCCTTTGTATAAGGCTAGTGGAGCAAAGGTGTTTCAGTGGTCCCCCGTTTTGGAGGATGCTTTCCAAGCAGTGAATTGCACCCTGTTGTCCACGTCCATCCTTCATCATGTTGACCCTTCAAAAGAGTTCATTGTGTCTACTGATGCCTCCAATTTCGCCATAGCGGCTGTCTTGTTACAAGTAGGCGAAGACGGGATAGAGCATCCAGTGAGATATTTTTCTAGGAAAATGTCTCTTCCTGAGTTGAATTACACCGTTTACGACAAAGTGTTACTAGCAGTGGTGGAGGCACTGACTTATTGGCGTCACCACTTGCATGGCTCCTCCCAACCTTTCCAGGTACATACAGATCACTGTGCCTTGTTGTACTACCGCGCTCCTCATGTCCTAACCCCATGGCAGACCCGTTGGCATGAGACCCTTGCCCAATTTTCATTCAAGTATGAGTTCAACAAGGGCAAGGAGAATGGGTTGGTGGATGCTTTGAGCCGCAACCCTGCTTTAGCTCCTGATCCAAAGGAGGTAGAGGTTCATAACACCCAGTTGATGATTCCGCTGGGTAAGATTTTATCTCAACTTCCCAACACCTCGGCCAACACGCCAGCGCTTGCACCTCTGGAAAATGCAAAGGAATAGAGTATGTTCAGAGAGGTAGTCCTTTCTCAGCCGTTTTCAGCTGAATATACTATGGTTGTTGCTAAGAGCTCTCTGAATCAGGAGGATTTATCCAGGGGTTATCATGTAAAGGATGATATGGTGTTGTTTCAGGGGCGCCTATGGGTTCCTGTTGGACCACTGCGCCTAGAAATCATCCAGGAACATCATGACGGAATCACAATTGGTCATACTGGGAGAGAAAAAGACCATGGAGTTAATATGACTCACCTATAATTGGAAGGGCTTGCCTGCTCAGGTGGGACGGTATTGTAAAGAGTGCCTGATCTGCAATCAAATGAAACCCAATCGTCAACCTTCAGCGGGTTTGTTGGTACCAGTCCAAAAGGCCAAAGGGCCCTGGACTTCCCTATCGGTGGATTTCATTGTGGAATTACCTGTTTCTGATGGTTATGATGCCATCATGGTGGTGGTTGACCGTTTTAAAAAGTTTGCCCGCTTTATTCCTTGCAACATGACAATAACCGCAGCTGAGATGGCCAGGCTCTTCGTCACTCATGTGTTTGCGCTTCATGGGGTTCCCCAAGAAATCATTAGTGACCAGGGACCCCAGTTTACCTCTGTCTTTTGGGAAGAGCTGTGTAAGGCTCTTCAGATTCGCCCCTCCCATTCAACTGCCTATCGCCCCAATCAGATGGGCAGACTGAAAGAGTGAACCAGTGCTTGGAGCAGTTTCTCCGGTGTTACACCGCCGCGGATCATTCAGATTGGGTTCCTCACCTTCCTACGGACCAATTTAGCTACAATACTTTGCATTCTTCTCTCGGTTGTTCCCCTTTTTTCGCCAACCATGGTTTTAACCCCGCCTTTAACATGGAGCCCAGCTGTGGATCCAAAGTGAAAGCAAGTGGTAACTTTGCCAAGACTATCAAGAAGGTCCACCAGGGGGTTTCCACGAGTTTGGAGGCGGCAATGCAAGTATATAAGGAGAACGCTGATGATAAGCGATGAGTGGGTCCAGCGTACAAGGAAGGGGATCTCGTGATGCTTGATGCTTGTAACATCCCTATCAAGCAACCATGAAAAAAGATGGGACCAAAGAGGGTTAGTCCTTATTGCGTTGTTAGAAAGGTGGGCCAGGCCTCATACCCATTGGATCTTCCCTCTTTGTTTCAGATCTTCTCTGTCTTTCATGAGAGCAAATTGACGTTGTTTGAGGGCCCCCACCTGAGACTCCCGAGGCTTATCTTGTGGATGAGGCGCCAGAGTAGAAGTGGATGAAATAGTAGCCTCCCGCCGTGTTAAAAGAAGGCTTGAGTACCTGGTATCCTGGAAGGGTTTTGACGCTGCAGAGAACAGTTTGGTACCAGCACGTGACTGTGTGCATGCCCAAGACCTGACCAAAGCTTTCCATAAGCGTTTTCCTGAGGCTGCAGGATTTGAGTCTAAGCCGGCTGTTACTGCTATGAAGTTGGCTCCCGCACACATAAAAACTTCTCCTTAACAAATGCCCCTGGAGAGGGGTGGAGCCCAAGAAAGAGGAGAGGGTAATGTCATGGTTAAAATGACTTGATTGTAGGCACCAACCTCAAGGATAAGGCTGAGCGGCAGAAGGCCCAGAATTTGAAACTTCAGACCCACCCTGACCTCAAGCACACCCTGGATCAACGCTGGGTACAAGCCATGTATGCCCAGGTTGTTACAAGTATTTGTGCGAAACGCCCAGCCCCCTTGTATCAGCTCAGGCGCTGAAATGGACGAACTATTTAATAAATAATGACAGTTATATTCGGATGATTGGGTAATGAGGGTTTAAACCCATTTCATCTACAAAATAATGCGTTTCAGTAGGTTTCAACTTCAATTGATTACTTAAGTGAAGTCAGTTTTGGTGTATACTACCAATTTGGACGGAAGTGTCTATTGGAGCGTCAAGGCTTGTGCCTGCTTCTGAAAGCCCAGAATCACCCCAACGATGCTTAGGTATGGTTTTTTGGACCAACATTCCTTGTTGGTCAACTTTTACAATAAACTTTCCCGATTTTTATGTTTTCTTTATTGTTCCTTGGGCGAACTTTGGTGTGGACCTGTTTGAAGAGGTCTACAACTACGTTGGCCTATACATTCGATCTCAAGATAACAAAAGTCTCTGGTGCACCGTTGTTCTGCATAGGTCCCCTCCAGATCGAGGCACCAAAGCCTCCTTTCACCGATTTATATTTGTGGATGGACTCCCCTTTGAGGTCCACCCAAGTTTTGTTGTTCCTCGCTTACCTGATATTTTATACCGCGCTGTACACCCTTGCCTTGGGCCCCTTATGTTCTGGCACCATTTGCAGTGCCTTGTTTCCCATTCTTTTAACAGCTAGTTCCCTGGCAGTGTGAGTTTGTATCCCACGCCACCTCTCTGGGAACGAGAGAGTTACAGACACTCTCTTGATAGGCTCATTTGGTCTTGCGGGTCCCATAGGCCCAAAATACCCTTGAAACTCAATGAGCCTAGTGGACACTCTTTGACTGGGGAACCTTGGTAGCCTAAGGTCCCTTTAGACCAGCAGATTTGCGCTCCTAGTTGTGACGTTTGAAAGCTTTCTATAATTGCACAAAGCATCATACCCATTATTTTTCAATACAGAAATTCAATCCAAGAGACTTAATAGTTTATATGACCTGAAGGTAAGCTTTGTTTAAGGCGACATCCAATTGAGTCATAAGTTGGTTCTGCAAATATACGTTGCTCCTTCATCCAGTAAGGCAATTTGACATAAAATAACATTTAGTAAGTGCTGATTTTCTAAAATAGCATTTCAAGTCTCTTAAAAAGGAAGAAGCAGAATTTTGAAATCCATAAGTTGATGGATGGAAGGAGGGGATCAGGTCCTTTTGTCACATTACTTCTTGGTAGTGTAGCACTAAAACTTTTCATATTTTAATAGATGACTGAGTGTACAAAGTTTTGAAAACACTATCAGCTCTGGTTCCTACTTTAGTGGCAGGTAAACTTGGAGCTAAGTATAGTTTCTCATAATAGAGGGAACAGCTGTTACTCTGGATTATTTAGAACTTCCTTGGGTACAAGTCTGGCATCAAGTTGTTGTACAATCAGGACAAGGTTGACAATTATTATTTGGTAATTTGCTTTGGTTTACAAAGTCACTTCTTCTTTGTACTCAGCCATAAACTCAAGTGTAGCTGAGATAATGACGCCTACTATATAAAGAGAATTGCTGATAAAGCGGGCAATGGCTATAAACCATATCTTGGGAAGTTTTAAATTCTGAGTTATTGTTTATCTTATTTGACGTTATCATTTTTGATGGCAACTTGGAAGACCTGTCAGGGAATGTCAGTTTTCTATTGGCATTGTTGATAGCAGGGCCATGCAGAGAAGCAGGCTTCAAAGCTTCTCAGAATCAGATGTTGCTATTTATAATAAATGAACAAGAAGGGATATAAATTATCAAGATGACCGGTAATTGCTAAATACCTGAAATAAAGTACTAAAAACAGGAAGCTTATTTAAAATTATAGATGATAAAATGGTATATCATTTATCTGAAGCTTTAATATTTGTTTTAATGAGATTTTGTTGCTCTTAGAATGTTACCTTTTTGACCAATTATTGGATCTTCTTGAGCGTCAGGAAGAGGCGCTTGCTATATGAGCTCATTTGTGTTAATGTAGTATTCTCAAATTAGTAAGGTGTATCTCTTTAACGCCTTAGTCTAAGATGATTCCAGAGCTTTATCCTTTTGTCTGCTATTCAGGGGTAATGCTGCTGTTGATTTAGATTTAGGATTGAAGTTTTGGTGGGTGGTAGAGATTTAACTTTAACCTTATTTAACTTTCCTTCATCTACAGTTTAATTTCCAACAGCATTAATGAGATCCATGAGATTATAGAAAAATATTATGAAGGAACTACCATTTTGGAGGGGATCTTTTTATGAATGCAGCTTAAAAATATTACACTGATTAATAAAATCTGCGAGCCTCTGAGCAACTCTCAGTATAAATTCTGCTGTGTGCGCTTTCATTTTATGTTTATATATAGGCCTTTTTACATATATTTGGCTTCAAATTATGTATTTCGCAAGGTCAATTATTTATAAAGCACCTTGCTATTTGAGTGCAAACTGACCCATACCTTAGAAATATGACGCCTCAGCATCAATTGTAGCATTGATAATATAGTAAAATATACCCTTAAGCAGTTTTTATAAATTTGAATTTATTATGACACCTAGTTCTAGTGATTTATAACCATTGAGAAATAAAGATTATATTAGAAAACTCATTTGTATTTACATTTCTACCAAAGCAACTTCAACTCATAACTCTTTTTTAAGTTCTTCCAGTAGCAAATCTATTAAAATAATGACAGTGATATCGCTGGTGTAAAGTTCCTATATGTTGGAATTTGCACTGAATCTGATAGTAAATTGGGCTGGGTCCTTTGAAGCTAACTTAAATGTTTGGACAATTGTGGATTTCGCACTGAAATCCAATATACAAATAATTGAAGAGGACTTAACCTTTATTAGAGGTTCAGAGGTCCTATAAAATCCCTAATATTAGAATCTTACCCAGTAGGCAATGGTTCAGAGGTTCCTGTGTGCTGAATATAACAATTGTTGGATTTCACACTGAAATATAAATATAAATATTCCAAATGAACTTCAAAGAGTAGATAATACTGCAAGAAAATTTACTTTATAATCAAAATACATTAGGGATATGTATAGTATAATGAGATTTTCATATTAAAATAAAGGATACAATCTTTTCTATCGGATAACTGATATTATTGATTATCAGATCTAATAATAAATTAAAATCAACTTTGTTAAAATTGTAGCATTCTCAAAATGTTAATTATGCCTAATTGGGAAGGAATTATTTTCTTTTTTAAGTCATACAACTCATTTTTGATATCAGGAATGAAATTAAATAAGTTTAGAATCCATTTGAACTGGAAACATTAAAGCACTGCCCAATAGAGTAAATAGGATTGGACTCAATGGTGCACCGCGCACAGGTGGATTAATACATTAATAATATATAAGTATGATATAGCCCAAAAGCAATTATGCTTAATGTGGAAACCATAGGTCAAGGCTTTAACCAAATTAGGTAAATCCCAACACCCTGCAATATCACAGTGAAATTAAACATTAAAAAACCCTATAAACCTATGGCTAGCCAGCTTTATTAATGTAAAATAACTAACTTTGGCAGGGAACAAAATTGTCAACAATACATACTCTTCCTAGCCATATGAGATCTGTTTTCTACAATGATTTATTTACCATGCGGAACCCAGAAACTAATTGGAATGTCCACTATAAGATACTAGAGAATATGACCTCCAATACATATAATTTAAAAGACTTATGTATGAACATATAGAAGATCAGATGCATACTAAATTCATTATGTAATATCCTCCCTGAGCCATTTTGATATTTACTACTTTCTAGTAACCAGTTTGACCCCATATTCTATTTTTGTTTCCTTAATGTTTGATTAAATGGTGGTGAGTGCTAGGATTTGGTATGACCAACCATACTAACAAATTACTTATTCATTTAAACTACACTTAAAAATTTATTAGACAGATGTTTTTTAATCTAGACTTTACACTGACGTTGATCTGACTTATATAATATGACATACTAAAGAAGTAATATCTTTTAATGCTGTATTGAGCAATAAGTGTTACTTTTAATTTTTCAGGCCTTGTTGAAAAGATATATAATAAGAAATTTACAATAAATTTCTTGCATCTAGCGGTGCTAATCATTGACTACTAGTTTACAATGAGATACCTTGTCAAGCAGCTATGTAAATTTATATAACTCGTCTAAATTCTATCTGCCCTGCCTCAGAGCCACCATGAACGTGTGATTAGTAGGGTTAACTATGGGTCTATTGTCCCTGTATTGTTGGTAATTAATATAAATATCTGTTGTAAATACCCCAAAGCCTAGGCATTAGTATACTTGTCTTTTAAAATTTTTACAATTATCTAAAACTCTCAACCGCTGCTTAAGTTATAAAAATTTTGCACCAATGAGTACAAAAGGATTTAAAATAACATATCAAGTAGGTACTGCAATAAAGAGGGATCTTGTTCTCTTACTGGCGGCAGCATCCTAACTCATGACTAATACTAAAACTGCTAGACCCTAAGCTACTATCAGTACTAAGATAATTTTTGTGCTTTTATATTTTAATTAATAACTTGTTTGCAATGCAATTAAGGGTTTTATTCTGTTTCTAAGGGTATTTTTATATACAGATCATTTTCTATAAGTTTAAACTAACATGTGCAGTTGGAATATGACTCTTAAGCGCGGTTTTAACGTTGCCCTTTATTACTTTTTGTGTTTTCTATCACTTTAAAATCCTTAAAATTCTGGTAGTTTATCCAGAATATCTTTATTAAAAATTTCACATAAAAAGTCAAGTTAACTTTAATAAGTAAGTTTTCCTGAAACCTTGATAATCACTTCTGTGTTTTGATGTGGTGTACCAATTCAGTTTAAGACTTTAAAATTTGTTGTATTTTAGGGCCCTACTTTTCTAATCTTATTTAAGAGAGCTTAAAATTATGAAACCATTTATGTAAAGATGTTTCTTTACCACCTAGATATGACATAGTAAAACATAATTTTTTATTAAAGTAATCATCCCACTGTAAGACATTCATGCTCCATCACTTTGTAGTTTTATCATGATTGACTTAGTTCATCTCACATATGCTATGGAGTAAACGTCACTTTTCATTATATGGCTTAATAACACCAATTGCTTATAATAATGCATTTTTGTGTATAATAAATGGATTATCAGAAATATTCATTCTATATTATATACTCTCCATATATTCTAAGATCAATTAACAAATTCTGGTCTTTCTCATTCCACTTAAAGCCTTTCTTTGGATCCTTCAGTAAATAGAAAAAAGGATAACAATAAAATTAAACTTAAGTACCCTAAATCTATACCATGCCACTAATTGAAATATTTGAATACCATGTGATTCTTTTTATTTTGACATAGTAAAATAGCCTCAATTCAAATTTTGGTCCTCAATACTCTGCATATACTACAAAACCTAGATTTTTTTTTCTTGAAAGTGGAACTTCTGAGAATCTATATTCATGTGTAATGTTGGTAGTCACTTATTTTCTATTATGAGCTTTTGATTTCACTTTAAATGTGTGACTAAAGGCGTTGATATCGTCTAGGTAGATAAGGACGTACAATAATAATCAGGTCTCCTAAAACAGCATCCATTTCCCATCAAGCTTAATTGTGCGTTGCAAAAGCTTATGACATTCTTTAAGCTAGTATAGTCCTTGTGATTTTATAGCTGCACATTCTGTTTTGGTCTTCTCTCTAATTGATCAATCTGACAGTAGCCTGAAATGAGATCCTTAGCTGAAAATTATTAAGCTTCACCTAGAAAATCCAAAAACTCATATATTTAAAACAGTGTAAGTCAGGACTTTAAAATGGCAAGTTAATTTTACACTATCCTCTGAAATTGTATAATCTAAGAATTGGCTGTCATAAAATATCAAATATGTGATGTTAACAAAATGGAGAAGAGTGATATGATGTATATTATTATTTATAATAAACTGGTTAATCCAGAACATAATCAATTAGCTGAGTGAAATAGCTTTTTAATATAGCATCCTAATATGGAAGTCCCATTATGATAGGCTACAATTATTTTAGATGCTAACAGATATTAAAATATCTTTAAATCTCATATTAACTAAAAGTATAAGATTATAACACATAAGGACCTAGACGCTCCCTATGACACAGGATTTCCACTCACTTTTAGTATTGCTAGGTTCTAAATTTATTTTTTTAATCCTATTCAAATATTATTTTGCATTGTTCGTTACATTCTCTCATATTTATAAAGCTTTAAATAATGCTGCAGTCCTGACCATGAAAAGTGCTATTCCAAACCCTCCTATGACATATTTTCTCAAACATTGTTTCTTGGAAACAATTTTTACTGGAGGCTCTCTTAAGAGAATATGAAATCCTCAAACTAAACTCTTTAAAACTCATATCTTTAGCTCAACTATAAAGTTAATTCAATAGTAGAAGTTATCCTTCTTCATATCTCATTAAGCCGGCAGGATTCTATATCAGAATAAATTATAATCATCCATCTTCTTACAAAAAATATTGGACTCACCCATTAACTTAAAGTTTATACCATTATTCCATTCTTAAGTAGCTTTCTAGTCTGTTGGTAAATACTGCTTCACTTTCTTGATTTCTTCATATTATTCTTATCTAATTTTAGACAACTAATCCCTAATTTTAACTTTATGAGCTATTTTTTCTGCACACCTGATGTCATAATCATCTTGAGTGATCACATTGCAATACTAAAAGAGAAAGATCTCTATCATTCTGTTTTTATAAGGTCATAATTTTTTAATATTAAGGAAAAATTGCCCAGGATTTTGTGTCTTTGGACACTATCATCTTTTAGAGCTGGCTAAAAATCATGGAAAGATATGAGCTCATCCGTCAGAATAAAGTGGGAATATTTTACCATTTGAGTTTATATTATGATGCTCTCTAATAAAAAATGACTAACAACTAATCTTCCCAAGGCCTGATGGATTAAATTCCTAATGTGACGTATGTCTTATTTTTTTTTTTTAATTCTATTGAATAATTTTGGCTTAAAGGCTCCAGGAAATTCCAACATAAGCTAAGTTTCAAAAATAAACTGCGCTGTTTGAGTAAACAATGATCAGACTTTGTTCCTTCAAAGGATTTCAGCATTGTTCTTATATCTGATAAGGTAGCTTTTTGCGTCAACCAGACTTATGCTATTTCAATGAGATAATCTCATCTGAATAATAAGCTAGTATAATTATTTCTCTTTTTTTAGTTATAGCACCATTTCAGTTATAATGCAGCAGCAAAGTTTTCCTTAGAATCTTTTATTTTATTAATTTGCTCTAAACCTTAACAGTCGCACAAAGTTGGTTTTTGTTAAATGTTTATATTGTGGTTGGCAATATATTTTCTGATGCTAAAATAAATGCTCTTAACCATAATGGCAATGCACTGTATGCCTCTAAAAAGATTGTAGTTTGTTAGCCGCGGTCCTACGTTTCTTATAGACCAGGTCTTGAGCAAGCCTTAATTTGTTCATCAACTTTATAGATAAAATTTCTCGGGGATCCATTGTTATTATTTTCTTAAATTTCATTTTATTCACCCAAATATTTGCATATGTACAATCCACGCAGTATGATTATCTATTTGCTTATAGATAAAACAGCATCTTTTGCCAATTCAAGTGACTGTGTATGTTTCTTAGCCATATTGGGGAATTATTTCTAAACTTAGATGTAGTTATCAATAAAATGACATTGTACATGTCAGGAAACGGCAGAAGAAGTTTCAACTATCCTGCCAGTTAGGATGTGTGAGTACCCAAAACGCAAACCAGAATACCAGTGGCAGTGGCGCTTGTACGACTTTGTTTTTAGCTGCAAATTGGATAACAATGACTTGTTGATGTAGGACGATTGTGAAAAGAAACCTGGTAATGAACCAAACAGAAACAACCCCAGAAACTGTAGATCTTGCTGAAGAAGATTGTACTACTGGGTTTACTATTTTAGAGTTGCTGGTGGAAGGGTTCATCACTATTGTAGAACAAGGGGGAAGATCCTTGCTTTAAAGTGAGATATATGAGGCCACAGAATTCCATTATCTTGATAGCGGATAACTTCAATAATGGGTTTAAACTATCAAAAGTTTCATGCGCGTTGGATCCAGTTGCCTATTGTGGGAGTTATTGTAATCATCAAAACTGGTAAAGCACATCCGGTGTAGGGACCAATAGGCCACCAGGTTAGTGCCACAGGGACTTTGGCAAGAAGAATTGAAGTAAAATAAAAAATTCAGGTACTAGCAGGAATTTTATTAGAAAGAAAATAAAGAGAATTGATTAATAATAATCTCAGTGCGATGCAACTGATTAAATAGTGTCAATTTGGTAGTAGGTCCAAGCTGGGATTGAAGTTGCCAAATTCAACCTAAACCAACGAATTTTTGGGGGAGGGGAAAATAATTTAATTAGAACGGACATCAAAGGATTTGGCGGCAGGGTGAGTTGCTATCAGTTTGTCTGTGAACGCCTGGACCGAGGCTCAACTGCATTTATGACAGTTATCATGATGCCTCTGGCCTGATGGGAAACAGGAATTCCCCAGGGCTACCCCACATAGGGGCAGTCCAAATTGGTTGGAAATGGTTCAGGATGCCCAACCCACCCATGCCCAGTTTCTGGGGCGTTCATCCAACCAAATAAATTGCGTTGGACGCAAATCATGATTTTTTTGATAGAGGTATCGAATTATCTGTGATAGTCCCTGAAGGAACCATCTTCTCATCAGGGATCATGCCCAACAATTTTGAGGAGTGTTTGGCATAGGCGATCACACCGCTAGTTAACTTGATACCATCAGCAGTTCTGGATGAGAATATAATACTTCTCCCTTCTTGACTATTAATTTTCCAATCGTCAGGCTTTATTCCCATTGGTTTTGGACCTTTTCATCTTTGATTTGGTAATCTTAGCACAGATTTCTTCAATTCGGCAGACAAGAACAGCAGAGGTGAGCGAAGGTACTGGGGGAGGAATCTTAAGAGGGAGAGCTGTCACCAGCGCTCATCTACCATGTGGGCGAGGTCGCCCTTGGTGACAAGGGTACAGCTGCCCTCTTTGGACCCTTCTTATTTGGAAATGGGAAAATCGCCCAATCCACACAGAGGGGACGTTCCCATGGACTTATATTACAGTGCAAGATAGTCCTATTATTATATAAATTTTATACTCTAAAGTGCTTCACTAAAGGAGCATTATTCAACAATTAATTTAGGCCCAGTTGCTTTTATATTATCCAATATAAACCACACTGTTTCTTTTTCAAAAATTGATATATTGCTACTTTTTGTTTTCTTCCATAAGAGTTGCACTACATTCACATCCTTTGTTATACTAATTTATAGATGCAATTTGTGTACAGGTGTATATATTATGTTCCACGTCTATTAGTTTGTTCTTTTCCCACGCTGGTCAATTAGTTCAATTTTCCTTATGTATAACCATGTTAACATATACCTTTACTCCTTTTGTTCTTCAGAACTTTGCAATATGGTTTCTCTTGCCTCATTTATGACAGGTGAGTTAAATTATTTTGTTGGCACTCTTGAATCTTCTAGTGAGATAGTGGTGAAATTACCAATGATTACATCTCTGTGTTATCAGCAATATCTTTTGCATAATATGCTTTTCTATATTTTCACATATGAGCTTTTTTGGTGTTTTATATAGTATGCCACTAAATCATAATAAGTTTCTTACTTCTATGATGTCTTCAAACAGGGTTTATTGCTAAATCCATGACCTAATAGAAATTTACTATTGGGATGAAATGCATTTTATTGTATTGTGTAGATTAAAGTCATTCAGTGCTCTTGTTCTTATAAGCAGCTGGGCTTCTTGATATAAGATATCAGTCAATGCAATTATGGTTTAATTTTTTAAACCAAATCCTCATGAATAAGTGTTTTTGGTTTTCAAAGCATTTTGCACTACCATTTTTTATAATGGCATCCTTTGCCTCATTGTAGAACTATTCATTTTTGCCAACTAGAGTAGAAATCTTTTCGTTTTTCATAATTAGACAATAATGATAGTACATTCAGTGATGATTATCAAATATCAACATAAATTTTAAGATGTTTGAAAAATCTGGAGCTCTATTTGTTTACAATCTGGTTTTTTTTGGATTTAACATAAAATTCTTTAAGATATAAATAGCTGTTGTCAATAGTTTTCATCCAATTTAAACATATTTAGCGCTGAAGATGTTTGTCCAAGTTCTCTATTATGTCAATTTGAACTGGCGGTAAATGCTTTGGGATTTATTTTGCATATACTTTGTGTGGATCCAATATTACTGTCATTATAAGATAAGGAGCTGAATACAAACAAATCAGTTTTGTCCATTATGACTTTCTTGTCAGTGACATGCAATTTATATTAGTATGTACAGATGGGATGTTATTCTCTTTTTGTGAGGTGAGTGTATGCAAAACTTTTGTTCCCAGAAAAGGTGATGGAAATCTAAAAACAAAGTAGCCAAAAACCTACTATAAAAATATTGAGAAAAGAACACTGCAAACGGTGTCAATGCAAAGGGTAAACCATGTAGAGGATATATAGTTAATAAAAACGCCAAATACCTAACAAAGTGATAACTTAGCTGGGCACCCTGGTGTAGATCATGACAAAATGTAATTCTGGTCTAAACCTTTTTGGAGCTTTAATTTGAAGTGATCAAACTGCAAAATTGCGGAATCTATAAAGTCTTTATTTATTTGGGGAAGGTCAACCGGGGGACAAGCACTTCTGATATAGTGAGGAAACTAATAAAATTTGACAATTAAAGACACTCCAGAGGGTTCAAGGCCCCTCTTGTTGTCTCCAGGATCAATAAGATTAGGACGGTAGGGAAGGGGAGTTACGCTGGCTTATTTTTGGATGCAGCATGTGTGAATGAAAGGATCAACCTTTAGGAACTATATGAGGAACCATGTGTTGATTGTCTTTTGTTATGGGAGGTCATATGTCCAAACAGCAATGCTTGGAAATGTTTTAATATATGGATGTGGAAGCAATAAATGGCTTCTTGGATTGTTGGCGCTGCTCCTGTGAACGATTCCAGTACCATTGTATGTATCGTCCATAGTGCTATTGCTACTAACGCCCTGAGAGATGGGTGGATAGGAGAGTCCATGTTTATAGTGAACAGGTTCCTTGCTAGGCTAAATGGATGTCCGTTTCCTTGGCGGAATAGGCGCATGGCCTCTTTCCATACATCCACTAATGTTGGGTATTGTTCTAAACGGTGGGCTAGGCTACCATACTGACCACATATTGTACATGAGGTGTGAGTGGTATTTGACCGTTCAGCTGTTTGGTATACTCTCCTCATGCACTTCCATACATGTGCACTTGTCCTGGGTTGGAGTAGAGGGTGATGTGTGTATCTCCATACTATTCTTTGAGTCTCCAGGTTGTAGGGTATGTCCATATGGTTCAGGTAATCTATCCTGGCAATGGTAATTGGGCTTTTGCTTATTATATTGTCTATGACTATTTGATCATTGATCTCCTGTCTGTGAGTTAGCCTTGGGCGTCCTTGGTGACTGGTTTGGCCATTTATGTGGATCTGCCATGTTGCTCTTCACATGGCTAGGAGTATTCATTTGAAATGTGCATGAGTGCCGTGTGGTCCTGCAGCTGTGGGATGGGATGCCAGGTATTTGATTAATGTGTTTGAGTGATCTGGGTTCTATAATTGGAGTGCACGTGTGAAGTTATATTTGCTGTTCTGTCCCAGTGTGTATCTGGAAGATCTGGGCTAGTCACCTGAGCTATCCAGGATCCCAGTATATGGGTTGCTTGCTCAACGTAATTAGTAAGCCCCATACCTCCATTCCAATTAGAACCAAATAGGGTTTTTGGCGTACAGGAGGGTTGTGGTTGGACCAGAGCCATCCTTGTAATAGGGCATGGATTGTGTTGAAGAAGGATTGTGAGAAAGCGATTGCATGGGCTGTGAACCGTATGATTGATAGAATCATAGAGTTGGCTACCGTGACCCTTCCTGTTAGACCTGTTTGGTGTCCATTTAAGGAGGCAATGTGTTTTGTTAACTTGTCTAATAATTGATTTTTCATCATGGAGTTGGCGTACCCTCCTGCTTCCAATCATACTCCCAAGTGATGATCAGGGCTAGCTGTTGTCTTGATGATAAATGGAATTTTCAGTGAGGTCGTTGCTAATTTTAGCCTCTTTTATCTGGTCAGGAGTCTTGATGTTGTATTAGCTTATTGGCCCTGGGTAGATGGCATCCACTGGGTCTGATATTTCCCCAGGAGTATAATTTCCTTTCTCTCAGTGTTAAGTGATGCGTTACTTATGGCTGAGTAGTCTTGTATTTTCTTCTCAATTCTGTAAGCGTCCTGATTGTTGGATATGCCCACCACACAATCATCAGCGAGGGCCATCATTTTGACTGGTGGTTGGCCCTTGACGTTGATTTCCTTGAGCAGTGTGTTTTTATTTCGGATTAGGGGGTCTAAGCTAAAGTTGTAAAGTAGAAAGCTTAAGGGGTCCCTTGTTTTAGTCCTCTCTGTGGGATAACTGGGTTGGTTAAGAAGCCTGCTCCCCGCACATCCATGATTGCAGACTTTTTAAACAACATTACCCATTTTATAAATCTATTTGGAAGCTTGAATTTTTGAAGGCAGGCCCTAAGATAGGTCCAGTTTACTCTGTCATATGCCTTTTGTTGGTCTAAAAAAACAAGTTCTCCAGAGGTTTTGGACTGGCAGACATTTGCAACTGTGTGGATGTTATCACATATTGATCTTCTTGGAATAAATCCATATTGTGATGGGGATATTGCATCATTTGCAATTTCTCATAGTCGTTTAGCCATAAATTTTGTGAAAATTTTTTATCTGTGTTGGTTAGGGAAACTGGGTGCCAGTTGGATAGGTCTAATCTGTTTCCTTTCTTGAATAGATTGACCGTGTACGCTTCTTTGCCTCCAGTTAGGAGGCATGTTTCCATAATACACTTGTTCATTGAAGCTAGAAGGATGTTAGAGATGTTAGTAAAATATTTTATATAGAATTCATAGGGAATCCCATCAGGAACAGGGCATTTCCCTCTTGGTGCACCGCTTACTACTTCCCATAATTCCTTGCGCAATATTAGGTTGATTAAATTGTTATTTTGGATCGCGGTGTCAATATGTGCGCTTCTAAGAAATTTTTGAATTTTTTCTGGTTCGCTCAGCTCAGATTTATACAATTTTTGTATAAAACCTGTAGACTTTGGTTGCGACTTCTTTGGGTGTTTCCACTATAGATTTGTCCAGTCGATGGACCTGTGTACAAGCTAACATATTTTTCTGGGCGTGGAATTGGCAGAAAAAGTAGCTTGAGCAAGTTTCTCCATCTCTTATGTTTTTGCCTTTGTATTGGACTCCAACTCAGTGTTAGTGTTCGCGGATCAGGGTGTTTAGATGAGCAGAAACCTCCGCCCATTTGTGACCCCATCCAGGGCTGTATCCCATTCTTGGTACATTGTTTTCTAGATGGTCAATTTCAGCCAAGGTGTGTTTGGTAATGGCTGAAACTTCCCTGTGTCTTCTAGATGATGTATGTGGCTAATTTGTTGGATTGATGATTTTTTGAAATTTTCCTAGGTGGTTAGTGGGTCTGAGCGAAAGGGTGTTTGAAAATCCTGTGTTGAGGATATTTCCTCCATCCAGGATTGAAATTCCAAGTCGGCTAAACTTTCTGGGCGTATTCTGCACCATCTGGGTGCTTGGGTATCTGGTTCCGCCAGTTTGTAAGACACTGAAACAAGCTGATGGTCAGAGAATTCAATTTCAGTAGTTTTAAAATTTTTTTATTTGGTGATAGAAAATTATTGGTGCGAGTATTAAGTCTATCCTTAGCATAGAGACAAGTGTACCATTGTGTACATGTGGGCGTGTCATGTTTTGTAGCAGGGGTTGCCTTTTTGGCAGTGGATCATATATTCCTAGGGTGGCCTTTAGTACTTTGAGTTCCACTTGCCCTTGTGGTATCTTCGTTGTGTATGGCCATTGGTCCATCTCTGGGTTAATCCAGAAGTTCATGTCTCCCATTATGAAAGTATTTGCTGGTAAAGTTGGTTGTGTTAGGGCTGTAAGAAATTCTCTTCAGTCATGTGCACCATTTGGGGCATACACACTGGCAATTGTGTGCACTTTGGTGTGCCATGAGAAGGTTATGGTGAGTATGCGGCCATCCAGAAACAAATTTTTATTTTTATTTTTAAATTTAAAGTTTTATTTTGCGAGTACTATCACCCCACAGTGGAGTGGCCAAAACGATATTGTTGGGAGGAGCATTTGTTCCCATGCCTCCTCCTCTCCCTGTGGACAGTGGGAGACCTGCACCGCCAGGATATCCACAGGTGGGTTTCATAGGAGACTCAACTTCTTGGCCTGGGACATTTAGGGAATCTATAAAGTCTACATTTTTAAAATATAATAATGACCTGTGCTGTGGGGCCTCCTAAAGGAGGTCTATGAACAGGAAAAATCAAAGGGTTCACCAAAATAAAAGATTTGTAATATAATAAAGAACAGGAATGACCAAAAAGGAATTGTTTAGTGAGAAAACTATAAGGGATATAGGGATGATGGTATAAGGTCTTTTGTATGGCTTAACTAAGTTATGCTAATAAAACCAGACTACCTCAATGGTAGTACTATTGCTCAAATATGCCATAATTTGAAAGTTGACTTGGAGGAGAATCTTACCAAAATTTTTAAATGTATTTATAATTTAATTAAGATCTTGTTTAGCAATAAATCGTAAATGAACCATTTTCATTAAATGAGTGGCATGTAAATTTTAAAGCTTTTGAGGGTACATGGCAACCCCATCATGCGACCATGATAAAAACTTTTACATACTTGGTTTCTACCCAACGCTGGTATAAGATATTTTTAGACAGAATGAGCATCCAATTTATACCTTAGGATTTACTAAGCTCCTCCTTGTTTTACAGTCTATACTCACAAGAAACCACTAGACATGAAATTACCCTCCAACTTTTTGAGGCACCGTCCCTCCTCTAGGAGCATCAGCAGTGGAGAAATTCATGTGGGCTTGAGATAAATTCATGGCGGCAATTACAGGCGCAGAGTTAATAACAGAGGCAACTGGAAAGCGCTTGTGAAAGGAGCGAATTAAGCCTTGAGCATGGGTGAAGTTTTGGGCTGAAACTTTATTTTCTACGCGGCATTTAAACTTATTACAAAGTCAAATAAACCAAACCTCTCTTCACTAGATGGGAGCCAGGATCTCCATCACTCCTCAGTCAGGAGCCCCTTTAACAACTTAAAATTTTAAGAGTCTCTGGAGGGGTCCCTCAAAGAAGGTTAACTTACTTTCATGGAAAGAGGATAGAAATTAAAGCTAGGGTGGGAGATTCACCTAGTAGGAGATTATGACCTACCTTTCTAAATTTTGGTAGGTCTCTCCTCTTGGGCTTAGTTCCTTGTATGGCTGCTTCATTGGGATACTCCTATCATTAAGTATCATATGATCTTCTTTATAATACTTAGGAATATTTTTTTCTTCCTATCAACATAAAGCTTTTTAAGTCCTCTTGGCAGCATCTAGCTTGGTAATTAAAACCTGTTGTACTTACTTAAGAACCTGGCAACCCCCACCACAGCTTTCACTTTTTCCCACAACAAGGCTCTTGTTAAAAGAGGGGCTAAACATCAGTTGTAAAAGAAGTTAGAAACCCTAATAGCGGAATTCTGGGCGTTGTTATAGGTGAAATTCCACAGGAAGATATAAGTCCTAATCCAAATTATCAACCATAGTGTAGCACTTAAAAACTTTTTTATAAACTTTAGTTACTCTTTCTATCTGCCCATCTGATTATGTGTGGAAAGCATTAAAATGACACGGATACTTCTGAGAGGTCTAGCACTGCTCTTCCTAAAATATAAATGTGAACTGGGGCCCGCAGCCATCAATAAGTTCCTTATGTATGCCATGGGTGGAGAAAATGTGGGAGACAATTAACTTGACCATAGATGTGCTATTGCTGTGATATGGCATAGATGTGAACATTTCGTTTGTTTGCACATAGCTTTGGACTTGTTATATAATAAGTGTACTAGTTGTATGGTAATAACTAATAAGTTGAGTCTTTAGTATAAATGACTTCAACCCCACTCTGGTAAACTACAACCTTATGAAAAAACTTTGGGAATTTTATTTTTTGGCTCTTCAATTTAGAAGTAAAAATATAATAAATACAAAAAGTTGAATTCTGGTTATTAGTAGAAAATATTAAATTTTCTATAGGAAAAAAATGCACAGTTTTTAAACTGACTTACTGAAAATTACCTGTCGTTCTCCCAAAAATTTGACCTTAGGATTAGCTTCCAAATTACAGGTTTCTTTAATGTAGCTAATCATCAGTAGAGTAATCTTCATGGTTTAGCATCCATCGCTTAGTGTCAGAAACCAGACACCTGTTTTTAATAGGGGCCGCATTGCCTGGTTATGACTACTAACTACTGACAGAACAAGCGTTAGATGTTTTGGTAGCTTTTTAAGAGCGACCCTAATCATTCAGCGCCTCTGCCTGAATGATCCGCCATAGTATATAACTCTCAGCAACTAAGCCCTCTTCAAATTACACATTTAACATTTTCAGGGATGATACCTTAATAAACATTAATTTAATTATTCATCAGATTACATCCTTTTGTTAATCCCAAATATTAATTAAGTTATCAATTATCTCTAAACATCAGATTGTTATCAACAATCTATAAATTACTTAATTGGTAAGCCAGATGGATAATGAGTTTTATAAATTTCAACAATGGAATAAAATGGGCAAACTTAGTTAACTGATCCACAACCATAATGGCATATTAACCCTCAGATAGGGGTAACTCCGCAGTCAATTCATCAAAAGAGTTCTTTAAGCTCATCTGCTTTCTGGACTGGTATAAAAAGGCCTTTAAGTAATGACATTTTTGGTTTTATCCAATTGCACATAAGGCACTACTTGGTATATTGGGCAACTTGAGCTAAAACTCTATTACATTTACATGTGCGGCGGATATGTGCCAGAGTTTTGCCTTTACAGGGTGCCCATGGTTACCACATCAAGACACCTTGAAAATCTCCAAGTAAATAGGTCTGGTGGGAGCCATAAGCGTCCATGTAACTATATCATTTCATTCTTTGTATAGCATCCCTTAATTAAATTCTCCTGCTTCAAATTTCATTTAAAAAAGATTATATTATATTCTGCGAAAAAATATTGTGAAAGATGACCTTTCTGAACATCACATCCTACTCTAGATTCTACAGTGAAGTGAGAACAGGGTATCGCTGACAGTTGAGGGCTGATTTGACATAATCTTATCCAGAGGAATCACCAGACTTTGTTATGGAGCTCTACTCCTTTGGGGTCAGGGGCTAAGAATGGGTATAACATAAAGCGTCAGCTAAACATTCTTTTTTGTGCACTAAAATTAGAGAGCAAACTGTGTAAGGGTCACATACCAAATATATTGACGTAAGGTTAGGACATGAGGGACGCAGTAAAAAAAGCAAGATCTTATGGAAAGTATAAACTTAATATTTAGAATATAAACATCAAAATAAGGCACCAATAAGTCAACTATTCTTTTACTGCCAGTATCTGTCACACTATGCGTAATTTAACTCAGTCAAGGACATTTAGCTGGAGAAATCCTACTAGATGCTCCAATTCATTAATACCACTTGTAACAGAGCATTAGCAATGCAAATTTTAAGCGTCTCTGGACGTTATAAACTCCTTTCTTGAGTTCACATGGTAAATTATGTTTTATATCAAAGTTCACTTTACACTCTGAAATTCACCCTTTAGTGCACATAACCACTGAAGAAATAAAGCTCCACTTGCCTTATAAAAAGGTGTAGTGACTTATGACTGGTTCGGAGTAAACTTCTCAAAGAAAGTGTATGTACCCAGTTTTTTTGCAATATCTTTATTGATGTTGGCGTGTGCCAATTTAAAAACAGCCCTCTCCTTGTCCAGAGTTATAATATGACCCTGGTCAAACATGATGTTACTATAGAAGGTCACCTGGGACATAAAAATTCGCACTTACTCATCAAAAGCC
Source organism: Massospora cicadina (assembly GCA_022478985.1). NCBI lineage: Eukaryota > Fungi > Entomophthoromycota > Entomophthoromycetes > Entomophthorales > Entomophthoraceae > Massospora > Massospora cicadina. The sequence continues at coordinate 176,635 of JAKSZP010011955.1, forward strand.
AAGTTTACGCTCTCAATTGTTCTACCACTTAGTACAGATGGATATCATTTGACTCCAAATTAGTAAAAAATCCATTAAATTCATGTAGTCCATAAAAAAATCAACAGTCCTCTGATATGGCATTATTACAACGTTTGTAAAAATCTTTAGGCGCGCTCTTAAAAATGGCATGACATAAAAATGAGAAAATTCTTTATGGGTGTGGAATGCATTAAGTCATTCCTTCCCCATTTTACAAGACCTTGGCTAAAGTTTTTTAAGCAATCCATCTTGTAAAAACTTTTGCTTTCTGCATAAATCCAGCAATTTGTCCCTCCATATGGATGGGTAATGATTGAGTATTATAAAATTGTTTAAATTACCATAATTTACACAAGGCATAGGATATTATTAGTTTCTCCACAAATAAGAATGGCAAACATACTGGAGAGGTACGCTATAAATTGGCTCTTTGGAAAGTTGTTCTGTAACCCAAAACTCTAAAAGCTGCCTCTCCTCTCAAAATTAAGAGTCAGATGTGGAGGATATGTGAACCAAGTCTAACGTAATCTTAATATTGTAATTATGCTTAGTATGTCTAAGTAAATCTCTATAGGTAGCTGCATCAAAAAGGACTCAAAACTACTTTTCTCTCTCGTTGCAATCACTTTTGCAACTTATTTGATTCAAGTCTGACTTTAGTTTGATAATCGCACAGAGGAGATTAGTTTGCACCCATGTCAGGGAGCAGTTGGGAAAGTAAGGTAAAAGGCACAGGTGGTAGGCCCGCGACTTCCAACGTTCACAAACGCCCCAGAAAAACTGGCGGATCAGATAAAAGTTAAAACCTGACAGTTACTATATCCCCAGAAATCCTTACTTAGCAGGCGCGATCTAACCAGTACATCAACACGCCGCACTTTTAACCACTCTCG